>JADBJO010004311.1:139811-144116 GCA_016801955.1 Conus betulinus | reverse complement strand
TCCGACACTATCTGGCTTACGACCAAGAGTAGTCGCAACAACAAACCTGTGCGGAAATCACACTGTGCCACGTCACAGCGTCACACGTTGAAAAATCAACAGCTTAACTGAACCAAACTAGTTGTCTCCCTTGATTGTTCCGTGTGTAGCTTGCCGACACACTTGCGATTTAGGCACGAAATATCGTAATTACAACAAACGCTGGCTCAATTATTCCTGATCAACACCATCAGCGACTTGATCAACGGCCAAGTGTGACCGCCCACGTGAGCCTTACGAGTAGTCAGAACAAACCTACTCGGTTCACAACTTACACCCGCAAATATGAGCGATCAAGAGAAAGGAAGCACCCAACTTGTTCCTTAAGCACACCTTAAGGAGTATGCACAAACAAATTTGTGCTGAAAATGTAAACAGATAAATGACAATTTTTTTTTTCCCAACAAGAAACACACAATTAAAAACCCTAGTGTGCCGCCTGCACACAATATCAAACAGGCCAGAAACCACGTTATCACCAGTTGTCTAAACCAGCTTACCAATCAGCTGACAGAACAAACGTTATTAGTCCCCTCTTACTGTCGCTATGCCTTAAGCATTAAAGCAGGCTATCGAACCTCGACCATAGGTTTCCACGGACTGCCTGCTCCCAAACACCACTGGTAAACAACGGGTAAACAAACAATAGGGACGAGACAGCATAAAATATGACAACAAACGCAGCGAAGTAGTATCAACACGGGACGGCCTATTGACCCGGACAACTTTATTCTCATCACACGCCACTCACTTATACAAAGACAGATAATATAAAGAAAGCTAGATTAACAAGAACTTGGAAGTAAATGTACTTACAATCAGGAAATGAAGAAAATTTCTTCTTTTTTTCAACGCACAAGGAGAAATATAACCACTCAAAAGAGTTATATAATAGATCAAACAGGACTTAGGAAATATAACAAGATGTACACTATATATATATATATATATATATATATATATATATATATATATATATATATATATATATATATATTGTTTTCAAAGAGGGGAACATTATCCTAGCGGAAATTCCTCACCAAATTTCGACCAAGTGGTGTGCGTATGCCTTTCCTGCCTACACTCACCTGGCTACCCAGTCGTCGTCTTGGGTACTGCCAAATCACGCTCACTACTGATCAACACAACCGTTGATGCCGTTGCCTCTGCACAGACAAGACTAATTCTATACCGACCCCCCTGTCCCTTTCCCAAGCTTTACTCCCCACTATCTACCTGGCTAGATACGAGAGTTAAGGTACAGGAGTTCGGAATTCAAATGAGTATGTCAGCAGTTAGATCCCGGAAAATACCACAACGCAAGACGGGACACGGTTACGGACGCGGAAGGATGCCGCCGACCCTGGCGGAACGCAGGAATCTCCACCGCGACAATCCCGACACGGTCCGCTCTATTGGGCTCCCTACTACTCTAGAGCCCACCCTACCCAACCTCCCACTAACAGTACACATACACAACCTCCTGAGAGACCTGGTGGGGGTAAGCAGAGGGTGTAGCGACTACTCTGCCACCACTCACTCAACGTCTTCCTCCCCGGCATCTCCACCATAATTGTCAAGGTCATGTGACCCAGGGGTTTGGAAGGAGACGGAGTAAGTGGTGGAGAAAGGCACAGTCGATACCCCAAACTCCCGACACCAGGAAACGCAGGGGTAAATTCAAAAGAACATTTATTTCGACAACACTGACATAAATATTCTCATTCACACAGATATGGGACGAGGGAAAACTAAAGAAGAAAAGAGGACAGACGATGAACAAGTTCTGAGAAGGGTGGAATTAGAGAAGAAGGATAGATACTATCAGAAACTATCTATTTAAGGGGACAAAGTAACCCCAATACACCTTTCCCCAGAACCCGGGTCACCCGCCTATTGTTTGCCCTAAATCCCACTAATCGCTATGTGCCTCCAAGTAAAAGAGAAAAAAGCGCGAGGAACACACCTACACATTAATTCACAGGACAACAACACAATTCAATCCCTTTCACACTAATGCCTTCCATACTCCACTCATTCAACATAGTCATTCATACTGTCTTGGCTGGCACACAGCTGCTTCCACGCCTTCCACACCACAGCTTAAAGTCACTCAGCTCATCTGTCACGGAAGCTCGGGACCCTCGTCTCGCAGTAGATGCCCAGGAGGACTGCTCCCCGGTGCCTGAGTCCATCAGCTGCGTCGCCGGTTCAGGTAGTAGATGCCTTGGAGGACTGTTCCCCGGTACCTGAGTCCGACAGTTGCATAGCCGGTTCAGGCCCCCGCTGCTGGCCCAGCTGCCAGTCGCCACGGTAACCGAGCCAGCCTCCCAGCGACCTGCCTTGGTAGAAGGCGCTGGAATGCGCCGAAACCAGAACCAAAAAAAAACAAAAACCAAACCGCCCTGCGGCAAAGATCAGCGTCTTTCAGAGAAATTCTCCACATAAAACCTAAATGTGTTGGTGCAGCGAAGAAAGACATGAAAACAGTGTGTGCGAACCATTTATATTATCACTTAATGTCTCTATGTTAAAATATAATTTGAAATCTACATTTAATTTTTAGAAAAAGATTTCCCCAGTTTTGTTTTCTATGTGTGTAAATAGAAATTATCTCCCTTTATTTTCCCACAAAAAAAAAATAAAATAAAAGAGCCTCGTTCATCCTTTCATACGTCCATCCATAAAAAAAAAAAAAAAATTAAACATTAGGACAGACAGGACGAACAGGAACAGACAATACAAAAGAAGCGGAGCCAACGCGGGCGTCGCGATGGGAGGTCCCTGTTTCCGACTTAATATTAGTCGGATGAACACCCTATTCACGTCCGCATCCATCTCGCATGTCTGTGTTCTGAATTACAAAATATTTAAAATAATAATAATTTCCAACCAGTCAGGCACCAACATATCCAGCAAGACTTCTGGGCTGTCAGAAATCAACCATCCATATATCCTTCCTTGGTTAACAGCAGCGCCCAAAACCATTCTAGCACAAAGACAACCCTATAGTCCTGGTGCCACAAAAGATACGGAATTCTTTTTACAACCATGAAATGAGCTTCTCCTTACCCAGAAATCGCTCAGGAATTGGGTAAAGGAAAACAGAAATAGAGTCGGAGTACATAAATCACAATTGGAACACTCCGAATGGGCAAAAACTAGTCGAGAGCGCTTCGCTGGCACGCCTCGACTACACACCCTTTTACAAGCAGGATGGAAAATGGATAAAAAAAAAAAAAAAAAAATTTTTTTTTTTCCTCTTCTCTTTCTCTTGCGAAAAGGGTGGTTTTACGATAATAAAATACTTTCTCTATATACAGAAATATTCTTACCAGAACGGCGGGTGGTCAGAAAAGGAAGTGCCAGCCAGCCCCCAGTCTTGACGGAAGACGGGACTCGACCAACCAGTCCCCACCGAAAGGAACTTTAGGTCCTGGACGACCCAATGGAGAGGTAGCAGTGGGTAGGGATAGAGATCCCAACAGACCAGCGGCTTCCTGCGGCCGAACGAACGGCTAGTCCCCCCGCTGCAGCGCTACGATGAAGTAGACAAAAGAGGCCCACTACCCAAGGATGGGGATCCTTACCATTCGGCTGCTAGCGAATCGAGTGCTTAATCAAAACCCAAGATCGACCAACCCAAGATCGCAACAAGTCTTAATACAGTTACAGTCCCACCCAGGGACATCTCGAGAATGCCAACTTGCCAGAAAAAAACACGAGCAACACAATCCGGCCTGAAACTCTGGCCAGGTATCTAAAAGGAAAAAAAAAAAGAAACCCATCCACGCGCACACGCGCGCGTACACACACACACACACACCGCGCACAGCCGCGCGGCAACGCACACTCACACGCGCGCCGTATCATCTGTACACACGTTCGCTCTCGCGTGCCCCTCACATTCAGCATTTTTTTTTTAATTGAAGGGGACAGTCAAGTCAGAGGATGCTGCAACCCCACGGACGACACGCTTGAGAGCATGACCTCTGTGCTCTAACATCCACACAAGCTAAAACTGACACACTGCCTGTCAGCAACAATCCCTTATGTGTAAACTAAAGAATTTAAAAAGCGTCCGTGACACACCCCCCAACTGAAAGGCTCGTGCCACTGAGGCACAGACTACAGCAGCCTCTGACGTTGAACAAGAACACCATCAAACTATCATATTCATGCATGCCTAACCTTAAAAATATAATTGATTCATCCAACAAAATGAAAAAGCAACACAGCAAAGAAGGGTGAAGAAAGGAAATCCTG
>JADBJO010004311.1:134811-137311 GCA_016801955.1 Conus betulinus | reverse complement strand
CTTGATTATCATGGCTACTATTCATTACAATCACGACTACATTCATATTCATTAGCCACATCATATTCCACTAGAACTTGAAATAAGCATCAGCATATCTTTCTTCAACACTACAACATTCCTTTTTTTTTCCGGAATCATAACACAACATCATTCCCTGTTCCGGAATCATAACGCTACACAGGAAAGGATTTCTGTTTTGTCCTTGGGGGCGACCAGCTGGCTGCGGATGGTGTTGATAGGTTTGGGATGTACAGAGACGTCGGTTTTGCTGATCTTCCTGCTCAAAGCTTCAGTCACACCGCGGACATAGGGGATGGTGACATGTCCTTTACGCCTGGTTTGGTCTTGTTTGGTGGTAGGATGCGGTGTGATCTTCTTGCTAGCCAGGATGTTCCACACCCACTTCTCATTGCCTGATATGGTGAGAACCAGTTTGAGGTGTTCCATTTCCTGGTCTTTGGCATCCTGAGTAGAGCAGATGGTGTTGGCCCGATTGGTGAGGGTGCGTAACTCCGAGTTCGTGTGTCCAGTGGCTGGTGGCTTTCAAACTATAGGTACTCGTCGGTGTGGGTAGGTTTGCAGTACACACTGGAGAGGCTGTTCTCTGTCCGTGTGATGAGTGTGTCTAGCATGGCAATCGAGTTGTTCTCCTCCACCTCATGAGTGAGTTTGACAGCAGGGTGTTGGCTGTTCAAATGGTTAGTGAAGTCTTCCACCAGCTCCCTCTTGAGGATGGTCATGGTGTCGTCCATGTAGCGGCCCCAGTAGCGTGGAGGAGAATGGTAAGACGCCAGGGCCTTCTCCTCGAAGTCCTCCATGAAGAGGTTGGTTGGCTACAATGGGGCTGACTGGAAAGCCCATGGCGGCTGCTGATTACATTCTGTCTGTGACGTGTCTTCCCTAAAATACTTGAATTTGTGAAGGAGGGTGAAATGCTCTCTCTCTCTCTCTCTCTCTCTCTCTCTCTCTCTCTCTCTCTCTCTCTCTCTCTCTCTCTCTCTCTCTCTCTCACACACACACACACACACACACACACACAATAATGATAATACAACCACCGCCACAACTGATGATAATGATAGCAATAATACTAATAATTTGCATGATAATGATTATAGTGATAACAACGATGAAAAAAAAAAAATGATGATAACAATGATACTAATAATGATGATAATGATAATAATAGTCGTCGTAATAATGATGATACTACTACTACTACTACTACTACTACTACTACTGATGATGATGATGATGATGATGATGATAATGATAACAATAACAATAGCACTCTGAGGGGCATAGATTTTAGCCAAGATCAGATTGCTGGAAGGTCATAGTGGGAAGACGGGATTTATTGAAAGAAGAAGAAGAAGAAGAAGAAGAAGAAGAAGAAGAAGAAGAAAAAACAAAAAAAAAAAACAACAACAGCAACAACAACATTAACAACAACAACAACAAGGACTACGCCGTCATCGTTGTATACTTAATTGCAATGTCACGGCTCAGCTGGTGAACAGGTGACGTCGATTTAACTGTGACGTCATTTTTCAAACTGACTTGACCACGTCATATCTCTGATCACATTCTGTCTGTCAGATGCCTTCCCTAAAATACTTAAACTTCTGAAGCAGGTAAAAGAAAATGGTCACACTTGTGAAGAGCAGTTAAAAAAAATGGTCACACACACACACACACACACACACACACACACACCCATCGATGCATGATTAGGATCCATGGATCTACACTAGACTTTTGATTGGCTTTTCAACTGGTTAAATCGACCTTTTGACAAAATTTGGTTAACGTAGATTCCTTTTTGTTTACCATATGTCATTGTTACCATTTTTGATTGGTACGTCAGTACATCTTTTGACGATTTTTGCTTTCTTTGTTATAAAAACAGACTCTCTCTCTCTCTCTCTCTCTCTCTCTCTCTCTCTCTCTCTCTCTCTCTCTCTCTCTCTCTCGCTGCGCGCGCGCGCGCGCGCGTGTGTGTGTGTGTGTGTGTGTGTGTGTGTGTGTGTGTGTGTGTGTGTGTCCCTAACCCATATATATATATATTTTTTTTTTTTAAAGAAACTTAGCGAACGAAGGCTCGGGATTTTGTTCTCTCTCTCTCTCTCTCTCTCTCTCTCTCTCTCTCTCTCTCTCTCTCTCTCTCTCTCTCTCTCTCTCTCTCTCTCTCTCTCTCTCTCTCTCTCTGCAGCTAGGAAGCCTACACTGACATCAGTATCTGTTTCCAATACACAGAGTATCTAGAAACTCAGGCTCATAACTCGCCAATGCTCTCGATTTAAAATTTATTCAACTAGAGCCGTACACATCATATAATTATGATACACCACAAGCTTAAATCTTGTGTACAGGAAAGTGAAAATTCTATCTGCAAGGGAAGTAACTGCAAGCCCCTTTACATGAAGGGAAACATTGCCAGGCTTATGGTTCCTGCTCTTCAAACCAGTTTTTAAAACGCTGACTTTACTTCTTCTGG
>JADBJO010004311.1:114811-127311 GCA_016801955.1 Conus betulinus | reverse complement strand
TACAAACTGTGTGTGCGTGTCTTTAAAGGTAAAGTTGCAGACTGCACACTATACAAACTGTGTGTGTGTGTCTTTAAAGGTAAAGTTGCAGACTGCACACTATACAAACTGTGTGTGTGTGTGTGTGTCTTGAAAGGTAAAGTTGCAGACCGCACACTATACAAACTGTGTGTGTGTCTTTAAAGGTAAGTTGCAGACTGCACACTACACAAACTGTGTGTGTGTGTGTCTTGAAAGGTAAAGTTGCAGACCGCACACTATACAAACTGTGTGTGTGTGTGTCTTTAAAGGTAAAGTTGCAGACCGCACACTATACAAACTGTATGTGTGTCTTTAAAGGTAAAGTTGCAGACTGCACACTATACAGACTGTATGTGTGTCTTTAAAGGTAAGGTTCCAGACATAAAAATGAAACCTTCATTGTGGAATGTCAGCTTTCGAAAATGTCAGCCATTGCGAAATGAACAACATAAAAGAAAAGAAGAGAAAAAAAAAAGAAGAAAAAGAACGACAAGAAAAAAAAAAAAGAAAGAAAAGAAAGAAAAGCAAAAAAAAAAAAAAAAAAAAAGTGTCTACCAACCAACACGATGTTTTGGCTATGCTGTATAGCCTCAAGGTGTTTTGTTTCTTTTTTTTCTTCTTTTTCTTTCTCCCCCCCCCCCCTCCCCCCCCCCCCCCCCCCCCCCCCCCCCCCCCCCCTCCTTTTTTTCATCTGAGAGGAAAGTTATTCCGTGACCACCCGAGACAACAACAGTCCCATCCGCCCAACAAACCACATATGAAGTCTGTACTTGTTATCAACAAATGCACGCAATGTAATGATGTTGAAGCCTTCGTGGTCGAAGTGTGTCGACCTTTTGCCCAGGTGCTCCTTCGAACATGACATGGCCCACATCAAGAGTTCCGTGCAAATTGGAAGATACCATTTCACTTTGAAATTAATCGGGCCTCTTTAGTGGCTTATCAATAACATGGATCAGAGAAGTGATGTTTTCAGAAGGTGAATGCCTGATTAAATCAGGTTTTAACAGAAGTGTGAGCATTCTTCTTCTTGAGCGTTGCAGTATCGGGTAGCATGCAAAACTCGTTTGACCCTGTTGGGATACTCACACACTGTACTCGAGAGTATAGTCAGTTCACTCCGACTTCTTGAAAGCAGAAATTTGTGGGAAGCGGTTGTGGAAAAAGATAGATACATAAAGATATTGTAGACAGAAAGGACAGTAGACGGCGGTACAGCAAAGGGGGAGACAGAGTTACTGAGAGCGAAAGGGAAAGGGGACGTTACTAGCACAGAATGCCCAGAAGGAGGGGGGAACGATTTGTACAAAAGACCCCCCTGGTATCCCCACGAGGGAAAGGTGAACCGTAAAATTATTGGATTAACGTGTCATTATTGCTTGCTTCTTTGTAAGGGAGCTATATTTCACATCAACATCATGCACATCTGTATTGTCGCCATCAAGACGTCAACAAGACTGAGTAACACCAGTTGCGTGGTTCCTGATAATGAATGCTCGCGCAAGTCCAGCAAGACGATCTAGACGACTCGTCACGCCCACAGTCACCATCTTCAAGAGCATCAAGGTGCGACGGTCCGAAGAGGAATTGATTACAGATTCTAATACTGGCGAGGATGCATCTCCTTTTTTTCGTACAGTCACACAGGAACCCCTCAGGCACTGACGAAGGGGGTTGTGTACGGAAGAGGCCCTCCAGAATTCAAATGAGCTTCTCTCCCGTCTATGCGTTAGCATGCCTCTGCTCTTAGCCTTTGATATATGCGAACCGATCCTGCAGGGAGTGTTCAACAGTCGTCAGGGCTGTACCGCATGGGCACCCTGAAGACTCGCCAATTGGAAAGTATATCACATACGACAGGACTTTGGCAATGATATATCCTGTGTTCATTTCGTAACCCATGAGCGTTTTGGACAATGTCTGCATTGTTCTGCGTGTGCCTTCAACCTCTGACAAATATCTCCCTCATCCAGCCAGCCACCTGTCTTATAGCCCCGTCGTATCACACAAGCAAAACTCGCACAGACACAAACGCAGTGCATGTTCCGTACATGGGAAGAAGAAACAGCAGCAAAACAAAGGAAGCAGGCTTAGGGATGAAAGTAAACAAGGGTGAACATGAGGACATCGTTGAGTATGTTGTGATACTACTGATCGAACTCAACCAGCAGACACAACTCCTGGTCAAATATCTAACTTCCAAGGTAGAGTTTGACCTTGCAGAATTTGACATGTGTGTGTGTGTGTGTGTGTGTGTGTGTGTGTGTGTGTGTGTGTGTGTGTGTGTGTGTGTGTGTGTGTGCACGCGCGCGCGTGTGTGCACGTGTTGCTTTTTTTTTTTTTTTTTTTTTTTTTTTTTTTTTTTTTTTAATTTTACTTTTCTAATTCTGTGTATGTTTTGTTTTGATTTGTAAGTGAAGGCTCTTGGACTCCTCTCTCTTCATACACTGCACTGTTTATAAAAAACAATTGCCTTTCTACATGTTCTTGTCCTGCTGCGTACACGTGTTGCAACGGTTTTTTTTTTTTTTTTTTTTTTTTTTTTTTTTTTTTTGTAGACGTGTGAAGCGGCGCTTATGATAACACGATGGCCCTGCTAGGTGTGTGAGTGAGCACACGTGCAGGTATGTGACGCAGGTGATGCGGGTCTAGCAGATACCTCACACTAGCTGTATGCACATGCACGTGCATTTGAGTACCTTTTTGCTTTTAGAGCTCTGCTTTGGAGATACCACTGAACCTGCATCTTTTTTGTCATCGTGGTAAATACATTGCATTGCTACATATGGACTTGGTTAAATTGGTGAGAGATCATGTCGAGAGTTGACTGTCAGAACCCAGTAGCTCCCTTATATATATATATATATATATATATATATATATATATATATATATATATATATATATATATATATATATATATAAAGCTGAGTTTGTCAGTGTGTCTGTTCGCTTATACACGGCCACAGTTTTAGGCTAATCGCCCCCAAATTTGGTATCAAGTATGCTTGGTGTTCTTGTGAGTGTGTGTGTGTGTGTGTGTGTGTGTGTGTGTGTGTGTGTGTGAGTAGAGAGAGAGAGAGAGAGAGAGAGAGAGAGAGAGAGAGAGAGAGAGAGAGAGAGAGAGAGAGAGAGAGGAGAGAGAGAGAGAGAGAGAGACTGGGTTCTGACAGTCAACCCTCGACATTTGCTTGTAGTACGTTTTTGACATAGTCAGTTCATTTATCTTTCAAATGCAATGAGTGCAGACAATGTTATTTTCATTCAAGTTAGTATACAAATAAGCATTCAATGATGCGGGAATGTACCCCACTGCCCATAATGGGTAATACACAGTGGTACTTTCTCATCATTGAAACCGATTTGTGAAAGACCAGCTGTGTTAAATGTATAAATCTGTTACCAAGTCACCTGGTTGCTGCATTTCTTCCAAAACTTTTGTCGACAGCTCCGCATGTTTCAACCGCATCCCCCCCCCCCTCCCCCCCCCCCCCCCCCCCTCCCCCAACGGGCACACAAACACGCATACACAGATACCAAAACACGTCTTCTTGAGATTATGAAAACAGATCATAAACATATCAATCATATATCAAAACTCATAATTATAAATGACTAAGATTGAGGGAAGAAAAACGGGGAGAAAAAACCCCTTAGAGAGCACCACCCCTCCTGTACGCATCCACCAACCTTTCAATATTTTATCAGCATAATTTCAGTTGTTTTTTTCTCTCTCTCTCTCTCTCTCTCTCTCTCTCTCTCTCTCTCTCCTCTCTCTCTCTCCCCCCCCCCCCCCCCCCCTCCCCCCCCTCTCTCCTTAACATCGCACAGTTGAACTCGTGTGAAAAGAAAAAACTAACATAGAATATCAACGTTCATTTTCAGTGGGAAATGGTAAAAACAATATAAATAATAACAAAAAAAAAAAAACTTTAATAGGGAAAAAGGATTTCCTTCCTACTCAGCTAGCCCCCCCCCTTCCCCCGAACCACACACACACACACACACACACACACACACACACACACACACACACACACACACACACACACACACACTCATTTATTGTTCTATGTCTGTAGATACGTCAAAAAAACTCCCTCTCTTCATTTTTCACCTCCACCTCACATCCCATAATTTCAATTGTCCTGTAATACTAATAAGGCTAACATTCATGTTTTGTTACGTGGCACATACCATAGTAGTAAAACAGTGAAAGAGAATATCTGTAGATAAAAGTGATTTGAATGGAGTAATAGTTTCCATCTAAGGGCCCTGTTTTTGTTCATGTAGCAGAGGTAATACTTTCAGGGCTGCGTTGTTTCTCTAGTCCTTTGTGACAAAAACGGGCACACTATAGCATCGAGTAAAGAAAAAAAACGTATCATCAAGACCACTTAATCATTAAGTAACACTGAATACAGTAACCATTTTTTTTTCAAACTCAGAATGGCGCATTTCTAAACTATGCTTATATTTTTCGGTGCGATAGTTGTATTTTGAGTTCTCTATAAAAAGCTGTCACGGTTGGTCTAATTTTATTAATCCTACATTTGTAGATAAAGAATTTTGCCCATAAGATAATGATATACAGAATTTCATCGATTTTGGTTTTTCCGTCTGTTCCAAACAAAATTAATTGAACGTTAAAGGATAATCTTTCACACAAACACGACATTTTTTCTTTTCATAGATATTTCTAATTCCATCCAAAAGTTTTTTGTGCGAAGTCACAGTTCCAAAGATAGTGGTAGATCGAATCTAATTCGTCATTACAGAAACTACATTTATCGCTCTCGACTAGGCCCATTTTCTTCAATACATTATTATTTGTAACCAATATTCTGTAGCAAATTCTAATCTGGAACCATTTTAATTTAACTTCTTTTATTTTACTAATCAATCTTAGAACGACTTGCCAGTCTACCACAGATTTAACTTTCTTGCCAATTAAAGAGTGGTTTGATAATACCGACAAGTGTTTTTCCAACCAGTATTTTATAGTATGGTTTTGAGCTTTTTTTTTTTAACGCTGCTTATCATTTTAATCGCTTTCGGATCTGATTACTATCATTGTTTTGAACAGTTATATTTTTTTTCTAATATATTCTTTTATTGCTTGAATGGAACTTAGATAGTAAGTAAGTAATTTACTCTCAAATTCCATTTCTGGCAAAATTCATCATAATTCAAAAAGCTTCCATTATCACCAACAATATCTTTTACTAAGAAACACATTCTTGGCAGTCCATGTTTGTGAAACAAAAATCATTATTGTTGATTTTGAATTTTAAGTTGTGAAAAATAGGTTCTGATAAAATTCCCTCTTCGTATCTAAATCTATGTGGCTGGTGAATTTTTCGTAGGCTAAAAATACATCTTTCCAGAAGTAGTTGCATTTACTCTTTATAAATTTTTTAGACCCGTAACAGCGTATATAGTTTATTTCTGGGCACAATGTTTCGAGTATGTGTTTCCATTTTGAAGTTCCTGAAAGCAGCCTTCTCAACCATGACAACTTCAGTGCATGCACAAAGGCTTGTATGTCAGGTATTCCTATTCCTCCTTGCTCAACATTTTGCACTGAATATTGTCGCCTTATTTTGTCTGTTTTGCCATCCCACACAAATTCGAAGCACATTTTTTGCAGTTGTTTCAACTCATTTTCCGGTGGGTTAGGGAGCAGAATCCATAAGAAGATTAATTTTGAAAGAATCAAAGACTTTAGTACCGCAACCCTACCCTACCCAAAGGAGTACATGTTCTTTTTGCCCAGATTTTAAACAAAGTCTTAACTTCAGCAAATTTATCTTTTACATTAATCTCTGTTAAATTTGTTATCTCGTTTGAAAACCAGAGTCCCAGAATTTTAAATTTTGGGGGATTCCATTGCATATGTTTGTGGTATAGATGTGTCTCTGCTGAATGTTTCCCTTTCCTAGCCAAACGTTTGTAGTTTTCTCAAAATTTAGCTTTAGGCCAGATATATTTTCAAATCCATTTAACCTTTCGAACAGTTTTTCGTAAGATGCTCTGTCTCCTTCTAAAGTAAAAGTGGTGTCGTCAGCAAACTGATTTACTTTAAATTCGGTGTCTGATATATTTTTATTCCCCTGATATTTTCATCTTTACGAATTTTGCATGCCAGGATTTCGGCACACAGTATAAAAAGATACGGAGATATGGGGTCACCCTGACGACATCCTCTCTGTATTTCAAAATGTCTTGACATTTTCCCATTTACTATAACGTAAGACCTGATATATCGTTATAAAATGCAGATACCCATTTACATATGTCATCTCCAAACCCAAATTTGTTTAATACTTTTTTCATGAAATTCCAATCTACTGAGTCGAAAGCTTTTTCAAAATCAATTGATACAAGTAATCCGGGCAAGTTCCTTATTTCTAAATAATGCATCATGTCGTATAAAGTTCTTAAACTGTCTCCAATATATCTTCCTGGTACGAAGCCTGTCTGATCTTCATTTACAATTTTCGGTAGTATGTTTTTTTTTGCGGTTTGCGATGCATGCTGATCCGATTTTGTATGTCACATTTAATAGTGTAATTGGTCGCCAATTTTTCAAATATTCCCTTGGTTTATCACCTTTCGGTAAACATATTATTATGCCTTCCCGTTGCGTTATAGACATTTTCCCGTTATGAAAACCTTCATTGATGGAGCGAACTACAAAGTCCCCTATCTGTTGCCAAAAGAACTTGAAAAAATTAACCGTCATGCCGTCCGATCCTGGGCTTTTATCATTCTTCATATTTTCTATTGCCTGTGCTGCTTCTTTCTTAGTTATAATTCCTTCTAATTTGTCAGCTTCTTCTTTTTCTAATTTTGGTAAAGCTGTGACATAGTCATTTAGATTAACATCCTGAGTTCTTCGTTCTTCGTAAAGTTTTTCATAAAAACATGTGGTTTCATCTAACATTTCTTTTGTTTCTAACAAAAAACGCGTCCTTTTTTTGTTACTAATTTTGACATTTGTTTGCTGACATAATGTTTTTTTTCCAGAGAGCAGAAAATATTTCGTCACCTTTTCTCCTTCAGATGCCCATCTTGCTTTTGATCTGATAATAATTCCATCCATTCTAGCTTTCTTAGATCTTCCATTTTTTTCTTTTTTTTCCTCTAAACAAACTCTATCATTGTCACTTTTCTTTTGCTTTGCTTCCAAGTATTGTATCTCTCTTTCTCTAGATTTTCTTCCTTCACACTTTGCTCTCTCTTCTTTTTGATAGAATATGCTATGGTTTTCGCTCTTATTTCCATTAAAAGGGTGTCAAGAAATAATTGGTCGGTTACACTCAATTGAACTTCATGATTCGGGATAAATCTAATTTTTTCTCTTACATAAACTAAAACAGCGTATTGTTCTTTTACAATTTGTATAGTTTTCTTAACAAGTTCAACATATTTTTTATCTCTTAAAAGCGAGGAATTAAATTTCCAATAAGTTTTGGATCGTTCTTCTTTTTTACATATGATTTCTATTGTATAAGAGAGATGATCACTTCGGGATACACATAGAGGAATGTCAGCATTTCTTTTCCCCCCCACCCACCCCCCCCCCACCCCCCCCCACCCACCCCACCCCACCCCCCCCCCCCACCCCAAAGAAATCCCCCCCCCCCCAACCCCCCCAAAGAATGCTGACAATTTCTATGGTTATCGAAGTGATCATTCTCTTCTAACAATAGAAAATCATATGTAAAAAAAGAAGAACGATCCAAAACTTATTGGAAATTCAATTCCTCGCTTTTTAAGAGATAAAAAATATGTTGAACTTGTTAAGGGAAACTATAAAATTGTAAAAGAAACAATACGCGGGTTTTAGTTTATGTAAGAGGAAAAAAATAGATTTATCCCGAATCATGAAGTCAATTGAGTTGTAACCGACCAATTATTTCTTGACACACCCCTTTTAATGGAAATAAGAGCGAAAACCATAGCATATTCTATCAAAGAAAAGTGACAATGATAGAGTTTGTTTAGAGGGAAAAAAAAGAAAAAAAATGGAAGATCTAAGAAAAGCTAGAATGGATGGAATTATTATCAGATCAAAAGCAAGATGGGCATCTCAAGGAGAAAAAGGTGACGAAAAATTTCTGCTCTCTGGAAAAAAAGACATTATGTCAGCAAACAAATGTCAAAATTAGTAACAAATAAAGGACGCGTTTTGTTAGAAACAAAAGAAATGTTAGATGAAAACCACATCTTTTTATGAAAAAAACTTTACGAAAGAAAGAAGAACTCAGGATGTTAATCTAAATGACTATGTCACAGCTTTACCAAAATTAGAAAAAAGAAGAAGCTGACAAATTAGAAGGAATTATAACTAAGAAAGAAGCAGCACAGGCAATAGAAAATATGAAGAATGATAAAAGCCCAGGATCGGACGGCATGCGGTTAATTTTTCAAGTTCTTTTTGGCAACAGATAGGGGACTTTGTAGTTCGCTCCATCAATGAAGGTTTTCATAACGGGAAAATGTCTATAACGCAACGGGAAGGCATAATAATATGTTTACCGAAAGGTGATAAACCCAGGGAATATTTGAAAAATTGGCGACCAATTACACTATTAAATGTGACATACAAAATCGGATCAGCATGCATCGCAAACCGCAAAAAAAAACCATACTACCGAAAATTGTAAATGAAGATCAGACAGGCTTCGTACCAGGAAGATATATTGGAGACAGTTTAAGAACTTTATACGACATGATGCATTATTTAGAAATAAGGAACTTGCCCGGATTACTTGTATCAATTGATTTTGAAAAAGCTTTCGACTCAGTAGATTGGAATTTCATGAAAAAAGTATTAAACAAATTTGGGTTTGGAGATGACATATGTAAATGGGTATCTGCATTTTATAACGATATCAGGTCTTACGTTATAGTAAATGGGAAAATGTCAAGACATTTTGAAATACAGAGAGGATGTCGTCAGGGTGACCCCATATCTCCGTATCTTTTTATACTGTGTGCCGAAATCCTGGCATGCAAAATTCGTAAAGATGAAAATATCAGGGGAATAAAAATATCAGACACCGAATTTAAAGTAAATCAGTTTGCTGACGACACCACTTTTACTTTAGAAGGAGGAGACAGAGCATCTTACGAAAAACTGTTCGAAAGGTTAAATGGATTTGAAAATATATCTGGCCTAAAGCTAAATTTTGAGAAAACTACAAACGTTTGGCTAGGAAACAGAAAACATTCAGCAGAGACACATCTATACCACAAACATATGCAATGGAATCCCCCCAAATTTAAAAATTCTGGGACTCTGGTTTTCAAACGAGATAACAAATTTAACAGAGATTAATGTAAAAAAGATAAATTTGCTGAAGTTAAGACTTTGTTTAAAATCTGGGCGCAAAAAGAACATGTACTCCTTTGGGTAGGGTTGCGGTACTAAAGTCTTTGATTCTTTCAAAATTAATCTTCTTATGGATTCTGCTCCCTAACCCACCGGAAAATGAGTTGAGTTGAAACAACTGCAAAAAATGTGCTTCGAATTTGTGTGGGATGGCAAAACAGACAAAATAAGGCGACAATATCAGTGCAAAATGTTGAGCAAGGAGGAATAGGAATACCTGACATACAAGCCTTTGTGCATGCACTGAAGTTGTCATGGTTGAGAAGGCTGCTTTCAGGAACTTCAAAATGGAAACACATACTCGAAACATTGTGCCCAGAAATAAACTATATACGCTGTTACGGGTCTAAAAAATTTATAAAGAGTAAATGCAACTACTTCTGGAAAGATGTATTTTTAGCCTACGAAAAATTCACCCAGCCACATAGATTTAGATAACGAAGAGGAAATTTTATCAGAACCTATTTTTCACAACTTAAATTTAAAATCAAAACAACAATAATGATTTTTGTTTCACAACATGGACTGCCAAGAATGTGTTCTTAGTAAAAGATATTGTTGGTGATAATGGAAGCTTTTTTGAATTATGATGAATTTTGCCAGAAATGGAATTTGAGAGTAAATTACTTACACTATCTAAGTTCATTCAAGCAATAAAAGAATATATTAGAAAAAGAGAAATATAACTGTTCAAAACAATGATAGTAAACCAGGATCCGAAAGCGATTAAAATGATAAGCAGCGTTAAAAAAGGCTCAAAACCATACTATAAAATACTGGTTGGAAAAACACTTGTCGTATATATCAAAACCACTCTTTAATTGGCAAAGAAAGTTAAATTCTGTGGTAGACTGGCAAGTCGTTCTAAGATTGATTAGTAAAATAAAAAGAAGTAAAATTAAAATGGTTCCAGATTAGAATTTGCTACAGAATATTGGTTACAAATAATGTATTGAAAGAAAAATGGGCCTAGTCGAGAGAGCGATAAATGTAGTTTCTGTAATGACGAATTAGATTCGATCTACCACTATCTTTGGAACTGTGACTTCGCACAAAACTTTTGGATGGAATTAGAAATATCTATGAAAAGAAAATGTCGTGTTTGTGAAAGATTATCCTTTAACGTTCAATTAATTTTGTTTGGAACAGACGGAAAAAACCAAAATCGATGAAATTCTGTATATCATTATCTTATGGGCAAAATTCTTTATCTACAAATGTAGGATTAATAAAATTAGACCAACCGTGACAGCTTTTTATAGAGAACTCTCAAATACAACTATCGCACCGAAAAATATAAGCATAGTTTAGAAATGCGCCATTCTGAGTTTGAAAAAACAATGGTTACTGTATTCAGTGTTACTTAATGATTAAGTGGTCCTTGATGATACGTTTTTTTTTTTCTTTACTCGATGCTATAGTGTGCCCGTTTTTGTCACAAAGGACTAGAGAAACAACGCAGCCCTGAAAGTATTACCTCTGCTACATGAACAAAAACAAGGGCCCTTAGATGGAAACTATTACTCCATTCAAATCACTTTTATCTCACAGATATTCTCTTTCACTGTTTTACTACTATGGTATGTGCCACGTAACAAAACATGAATGTTAGCCTTATTAGTATTACAGGACAATTGAAATTATGGGATGTGAGGTGGAGGTGAAAAATGAAAGAGAGGAGTTTTTTGACGTATCTACAGACATAGAACAATTAATGAGTGTGTGTGTGTGTGTGTGTGTGTGTGTGTGTGTGTGTGTGTGTGTGTGTGTGTGTGTGTGTGTGTGGGTTCGGGGGAGGGGGGTGGGGCTAGCTGAGTAGGAAGGAAATCCTTTTTCCCTATTAAAGTTCTTTTTTTTTTTTTATTATTATATTGTTTACCATTTCCCACTGAAAATGAACGTTGATATTCTATGTTAGGAGAGAGAGAGAGAGAGAGGGAGAGAGAGAGAGAGAGAGAGAGAGAGAGAGAGAGCGAGAGAGAGAAAAGAAAAACTGAAATTATGCTGATAAAATATTGAAAGGTTGGTGGATGCGTACAGGAGGGGTGGTGCTCTCTAAGGGGTATCTCAAGAAGACGTGTTTTTGGTGTCTGTGTATGCGTGTTTGTGTGACCGGTGCCCGGGGGGGGGGGGGGGGGGGGGGGTAGGAGGGGGGGTGGGGGATGCGGTTGAAAACATGCGGAGCTGTCGACAAAAGTTTTGGAGAAATGCAGCAACCAGGTGACTTGGTAACAGATTTTACATTTAACCACAGCTGGTCTTTCACAAATCGGTTTCAATGATGAGAAAGTACCACTGTGTATTACCCATTATGGGCAGTGGGGTACATCCCCCGACATCATGAATGCTTATTTGTATACTAACTTGAATGAAAATAACATGGGGGGTCTGCACTCATTGCATTTGAAAGATAAATGACTGACTATGTCAAAAACGTACTACAAGCAAAATGTCGAGGGTTGACTGTCAGAAACCAGTCTCTCTCTCTCTCTATCTCTATCTCTCTCGCTATCTCTCTCTCTCCTCTCTCTCTCTCTCTCTCTTACACACACACACACAAAACACACACACACACACACACACCAACACACACACACACTCACAAGAACACCAAGCATACCTTGATACCAAATTGGGGGCGATTAGCCTAAAACTGTGGCCGTGTATAAGCGAACAGACACACTGACAACTCAGCTATATATAATATATAAGGGAGCTACTGGGTTCTGACAGTCAAACTCTCGACATGAATCTTCACCCAATTTAACCAAGTCCATATGTAGCAATGCAATGTATTTACCACGATGACAAAAAAAGATGCAGGTTCAGTGGTATCTCCAAAGCAGAGCTCTAAAAGCAAAAGGTACTCAAAATGCACGTGCAGTGTACATAGCAGCTAGTGTGAGGGTATCTGCCTAGACCCGCATCACTGCGTCACATACCTGCACGTGTGCGCAACCACACAACTAGCAGGGCATCGTGTTATCATAAGCGACGGTTCACGTCTACAAAAAAAAAAACAAAAAAGAAAAGGTTGCAAACCGTGTACGCAGCAGGACACAGAACATGTAGAAAGGCA
>JADBJO010004311.1:102500-107500 GCA_016801955.1 Conus betulinus | reverse complement strand
GATGATAAAAGGAAGTTTTAAAAAGGTTTTTAAAACTTCCTTTTATCATCCTATTTTTAACAGATGTTGCTCCCCAAGGGGTTGAGCACTTTAAGATTTTTATTAGGCGTTTTTAGCAGTATTATATATATATATATATATATATATATATATATATATATATATATATATATATATATATATATATATATATATATAGAGAACATGAAAGAAAGAATGCAGTGGAAGGTAATGTGAGGTGGAAAAAAAAAAAGCGTTAACGCCACAACGTTTGATAATACGATCTTATTTTGGAATCGTCACGGTGGTGACTGAGTTTTCATTTTACGATTTTTTCAACAATAATCGAAGAAATCGACGTGTTACCAGAGCCATACTTTTTTTGTTGCTGTTGTTTGCTATCCAACGATAGATCAGAACTATCTCCTGTCCACCTGCCTTCTGTCAGCATCCCAGCTCATGGGAGTGTTAAAGAACAGAACTTTCCTTTTTTTCTGAGTCGTGACACATATTGGTGAATGTCATGAGTCGGCCGAATGTTCTCGAGCATTCAGGCAAATTAAGGGTAGTTTTGCTGTTGTTGAGAGCAAGTTCCTTGGGTTCTTCAAGTGTGCGAATTCAGGCATCACCAGGGGGGGAATACCCCAAGTAGTTTACTGAAGAAGGGAGAGTACTGGGAAGTGTTTCGCATGTCCGAGGGATAGCAACAAGGACATGCCGACCTGCCGGTCCTGGGTAAAGAGAGAGTGTGTCCACTTTGGTACTGGCTATTCACTGGGCTGAAGGGAAGGGAAGGCAATCGTGTCAGGTGACCGTCACGGGTAGGCGACCGTCAGCCTGCAGGCAGAGTACCGAGACCATTCAGTCGTTCTTGTTCTGAGGAATGAATGGAAGGCTTCGGCCTATTGAGTAGTTTGCACCTTGTTGTCTGTAGAGGTAGCAAATACTTGTACCATCAGTCCTGGCTGGTAGAGAAGTCCAGGCTGTTAGTATAATGGGTAGCTTTGGGGAATGGAACATGAGTTTTGAATAGGAGGTTATGCATTAAGCACTTGGTACCCAAGTCCTTTGTTCGTGCTGCTAACAGCTGTGGTGTGTGTGTGTATGTGTAGGTGACTAGTGATTCCATTGGCGGAATGAAAATAACTTGGGGGATTATTGGTACAAATCGTGTGATGATGCATGTGAGCCTGTGATTCCATTGGTTGAACCAGTTAAACTCGAGTTCTCTCTTGGTTGAGAATGGATATAAGGTGCCTGGAAAACCAGGAAGTGTGTGACTCACTTAAGGGAAAGTGAACTCGCCCGTCTTGCTGAGGGCTCAAGAAAATACAGCGAGAAGCAGAGGTTGCTGTCGCCTCGTTGTCTCCTAGGTGGGGACGTAAGACAGTGGAGGT
Organism: Conus betulinus; assembly: GCA_016801955.1. Classification (NCBI taxonomy): domain Eukaryota; kingdom Metazoa; phylum Mollusca; class Gastropoda; order Neogastropoda; family Conidae; genus Conus; species Conus betulinus. The sequence goes on along the minus strand of JADBJO010004311.1, from coordinate 106,103 downwards.
TGCTGTAGCCTCGGAGCCGACGACGAGAAGAATTGTCTCCCGTGTGGGGACGGTCGACAGCAAGACGTGTTAGCCTGTTGGAGCCTTGACAGGGAGCTGCCAGACAACGGTGGGGGTGTTTGCAGCCAGAGAGAAGACTGTGGGAGAGGCTGACAGGAGCCCTTTCCGTGGAGAGGGCGGAGTGCGGTGGAGTCCGGAAGACTCGGTGTGAGGGTGGGACTAAAGCTACGTTGCCAGGTTCCCCCAACTGGGATTTGGCCAATCAGGGAGAGCGCAACAGTGTGGCAGCTTCAGCTCGTGGTCGCACAGTGTGATGAGAGAAACTGACGGTCAACCAAGGAATGCTGGCAAGTTATGGACGTTTCATTTGTTCTTAAGTTTATAAATGTGCAAATGTAATAGTGAAATATTGTCTTTCCTGGTTAAGTAAGAATCACTGAAGAACAGGGGATGCGATTTATGAGATTGTCTGTATGGTGTTTACATTGTGTTATGTATGATACAGATAATTGTGTTGTGTAGTGACGGGTGGGGGCTCGGAGTCAAGTTAAATAAAAGTTGATTATTTTCTGTGAAATGTTATTGGTTTCCCGTCACCTTTGTGCGGGCCCGATGTGAGTGACAGAGTGCATGTGCCTATGCGAGAGCGCATTTTGGTTGTGAAAGCGTAAATACTTCGAGAGTCGGAGACCCGTCACAGTGAACCTGTTTCAATTCTCGCTTCGAATGATAATTGCAGAATTTTCTGACTTGGTACTGAGCTCAGGTTGTCGATGACATTGCGAGTAAGGTTGTAAGTAACAACAATGCTGAACAAACTGTGTGTGTGGAAAATTCTTTGGTGTGCCGGTGTTTGTGTCTGACACGCTGAACTGCTCCAGACGGGGCATGAGAGTGTTCCAGTGAGGAGCAGTGAACGTTGAGGAAGGAAAACTGACTGTTCAGTGGTGCCTTCGGGGTTTTTTGTTTGTTTGTTTGTTTGTTTGTTTGTTTTTGTTTTTGTTTTGTTTTTTGTTTGTTTTGTATGTTTGTGCAGGACAAGATCTGCGTCGGTCGTGCATGTGTTGAGAGAACATTGTGACATCATTATCACAACACACACACACACACGCACGCACGCACGCACGCCGCACGCACGCACGCGCAAGCACACACACACACACACCACACACACACACACACACACACACACACACACACACAGGGTTTGTGTGAGTGAGAGGGAGAGAGAGAGCGCGAGGCATGAGAGGAGAGAGGTAGAGGGAGAGAGAGAGAGAGAGAGAGGAGAGAGGGCGGAGGAGAGAGAGAGAGAGGGAGAGAGAGAGAAGAGGAGAGAGGAGAATGCGGGGCGTTGAAAGGAATTCAGAGGAGCATTGATGAGAGAGAGCAGCAAAGGAGAGGGACGAAGAGGGAGAGAGAGGTGAGGAGGGGATGAGAAGACGACGGAGGAGAGAGGACGGAGGAGAGGAGAAGGACAGAGAGAGAGAGAGGAGAGAGAGAGAGAAGAGAGAGAGGAGGAGGAAGGACGAAGAGAGAGAAGAGAAGAGACGAGGGACAGAGAACAGAGAGAGAGAGATAGAGGAGATGAGAGACAGAGAGAGGGAGGGAGAGGGACCGAGGGAGAGGAGAGAGGCAGAGAAGAGATCCAGGGGAGAGAGAGAGAGGGATGAGAGAGGAGAGGATTTGAGAAGAGAGAGGGAGAGAGAGATAGAGACGACAAGGACGAGAGAAGAGACAGGATGAGAGGGAGAGGGAGACAGAGGAAGGAGGTGGAGAGAGAGAGAGGAGAGGGAGGAGGAGAGAGAGAGAGATTGAGAGAGGAGGAGGAGGAGGAGAGGGACAAGAACGTCTGAGGAGAATGAGGGAGGAATGAGGAGGATGAGACTGGACGGGGGGAGAGAGAGAGAGGGAGTGAGGGAGAGAGGAGAGAGGAGACGAGAGCGAGACAATGGGGCGCGGAGACAGAGGAGAGAGAGAGAGATAGACAGAACAAAGAGGGAGAGAGGAGAGGAGAGCTGAGATCCAGAGGGAGGAGTAAGGAGAGACGGGAGAGGGAGAAGAGGACAGGCAGGAGGACGGGGAGACATGACGCTGTAGAGGCGAAAGATGAGGACATCTTTATGGAGGATGAGGGGGACAAGGAACGAAGAGCAGAGTTGACAGGGGGAGTGTGGAGAGGGGGGACCACAGACAAACACACACACGAGGGAAGAGGAGGGAAGGGAGATCAGAGGAGCGGATGAGTGAGCGAGAGCGACGATGGGCAACAATGACGATGAGATGAGAAAGAGGAGTGAGCGATGAAAGGGAGATTGTGAGACAGGAGACGGAGAGAGGAGAGTGAACCAAAATTGCAGGCGATCATGAAGAACTGCACGCTTCACTTCGCCTGCTCCGAAGCCTTTCGTCCACTGGATTACACTGATCAAGGAAAGCACGCGTAATTGTGTCTGGGCTCCCTTGGCATGAAATGGAGACATACCACACTCTATATAATTGTGTGATATTCTCATCATCAAGGGTTCACACAAATACAGCCAAACAACACCTCAAAGAAGGGTTGAGAAACAAAGCGAAAACCACCACCACCACCACCACCAACAACAACAACAACACAAACAACAACAACAACAGCAAAACAACACAAAATAAACAAAGTGTGGTGTGAGAAGAAAAGAAGAAAAAAGAAACACCGAAGGTGCTGGGGAGGACCCAGAGAAGCACTGTCTTCACCTGCCTTTAGAGCAGTCCTGTACCACCTTTGGAGGCCCGCGCTGTGTTGACGATGGGTACAGACACGCGCAGACACTCCATTAAGATATCAAGGGACATAACTGCTCCTGAACAGAGGTAAATCAGACTACAGGATGCAAACTCATAACAGCCTTAAAGTAGCATCCCCAAGGGTGTACCAGCCCGTATTACATAACTGCAGAGCCCACCGCCAAAAAAAAAAAACAAAACAAACAAACAAAAAAACCCACCACCCTCCAGCTGTCGAGCACACCCCACTGACCCAGCCACCCCTACCCACGGACAGATGAAGACAGTGCCACTCCAGGCACAGCCAAGCTTTCGCCATACGGTCTTATGACCGGTAAAAATTGAGAAACCGAAGCATAAGAAAGACACACCAAAAACAACCTTGGTGAAAACCACCACCGCCAACAAAATAAACAAAGTGTGGTAAAGAAATACGTTGCTTGAAAATATAGTCATTGTGTCAACAGTGTAGAATGTTGGGAAAACCTTCGCGCCTATGCTTTGGGGATCAGTTTGAGGATGCAAGGGAGCTCAGAAGGTGACCAGCGGTCAAAATGGTCAGCTCTGCCTTTTGAAAACCCAAGCATCGTCGGCAGCTAAGAATTGTACACAATTGTACCTTTACCCGGATCTCCCTAGTGATGCAATATCCCAGTGATTGACTAAACAACACTACCACCACCACCCACTATTCACCACCCCCCCACTCCCCCCCCCCCCCCCCCCCCCCCCCCCCCCCCCCCCCCCCACATTCTTTTTTCTTCTAGAAACAAAAGCATATACGATGCCTGTAAGTATTTCATGACCTGGGACAAAAAAAGCATTACTTAGGTTTCAACG
>JADBJO010004311.1:82500-87500 GCA_016801955.1 Conus betulinus | reverse complement strand
TGTGTTGGCATTTTCCGCTGGGCGATTTGCTGTCGTCAGCACCAGACTTTTCGAGTTAAGGGTGTGTATTATTTTTCATCTTGGTAGAAAGAATTACCCCATTTGTTCGTTCTTTACACTTAAGTATTCCCTGACTCATTAAGGATTCCCATGTTCTTTTTTTTTTCGTTTTAGATTAAATACTTGATTAAACTGAAAACCAGTTCTCTTCGTTTTCTGTCCTGCTGTCTTATCTTAGTGATGCGCCAAAGACAGTTACTTAAGATTAAGATTAAAATTATAGTCCCGTCAACAGCAGAGGTTATCTCAGGACTGTCACCTCGTTTCAAACTAAATAATAATAATAATGAATACTTATATAGCGCCTATTCTCGGCTAGAAACCAAGCTCTAAGCACTTTACAATCAACACTCGTTTACACAACGGGCTGCCTACCTGGGTAGTGCCAACTGAAGAGCTGCCAGATGACGCTTCATTTAGTCGTTTCCCCGTGTCATCTAGTCAATATCGTTCAATATCGATCACTCACTTTCCTTACTTCCTTCCTTCTTTCCATTTCTCACTCAGGGTGCATGCTATGTGTTACGTGTCATCCATACCAACGGCCAAACTGGCCTTCTCTTACAAATGTTGGTGATGGGATTTTACGTGTGTGCAAGATGTTATGCGTGCGTTCACACACTGAACCTCGGTTTATAGTCTCATTCGAAGGACTGTATGGGAAATGGAATCAGAACCAATGTTAACTCCGAGGGAAAAATCCCCCTGTACCGAAACACCCCGGCGGAAGTTCGAACCCGCAACCACGTATCTATGTTAAAAAAAGATTAAAAGCAAAATCTTACCCAACCCATTAAAAAACAGATTAAAAGAACCAATCCTAGGATTAAAAACCAACACGTCGAAATAAGATCAGACAATGTTGCCCACAGCCCAGCCGACCGCAAAGGGCCACACCAGGGCCGTCACCACGTTAAAATCAACTCACAAGTCAGAAGAGAGTTACTAATCTTGTATGAGATCATAAAGGGAAAGAAGCTTGTTTGCTCCTCCTTTTGATGAACTGGTGTATGTGAACAAAGAAATGTGGAAGGAATGTGGCAGTATTGATTTGGTCGATGTATGTGCCTCGTACCATCAATGTTTGATCTCATTGATCGTTGTGATTAAATGAGATTCGCATGTGAACGAAACTGGAATGCCTTTGTCGAAAGAACTGTTAATAAATCATTCTTCACAGCACACCACATGGACATCAGATAAGTCTCTCTTCCTTCTTTGTTTATACTGTCCTAAATGTTAAATGTGATCTATTTTTTTGCTTGAAGAAGACCCAAGATGTCGAAATGCATCGTGTCTTGTCCTGTACTTTGTTTGTCATGTCCTTGGCGGCAATTAACCCCCACTCTTTCTAAATTTTGTTAATCAATCGGTTTTTGTCCGATTTTGTTTGTTATAGTCTTGTCGTTTACACACACACACACACACACACACACACACACACACACACACCCGCGCCCGCACGCCCCGCACGCACGCCCCGCCCCGCACGCACGCACACACGGACGCACACACGCACGCATGCACGCACGCACGCACACACGCACGCACACACACATACACACATCACTTTTCTGAACAGGTCAGGCATTTTCTTCTGACGTTGTTTTATAGGACGGTGTCTGTCACACACACACACACACACACACACACACACACACACACACACACACACACACACACACACACACACACACGCACGCAAACACACACACAGACACACACACACACATACACACGCGCGCGCGCGCGCGCACACACACACACACACACACACACACACACACACACACACGATACGTGATCAAGATGGCGACGAGCTAGAAACGCTTTGACAGTAGCAGAGAATAAAATGACGAAAAAAATCGAAGATGAAAAAGAAGACAACAAAAAAAAGATCAAAGCAAGAACAGAAAGCAATCATCTGGCCAACAGAGTGAGAACGGAGGTAGTGTGACCTTACTGGAAAACGAAAATAAGGAAAACTTGGCTCAGGCGATCAACGGCCGCTTGAAATGAAAAGGAAGAAAATGACTCTGGGGCTGGAGCACAGGTTAGCCGAAGATGTTGAGATAGATAGTGGTGGGAAAAGGTTGGAGAAAATAATAATGGAGTTATGTGCGCGAATTTCTAAACTAGAGAAATTGGTCGAAGAGCAAACAAGAACAATTGCTTCTTTCAAGAAAAATGCGGACGGAAAACAAAAAAAAAAGCAGTGGGACGCAAACACAGGAGACCCGCATAGCCCAACCTCCACAGACCCGGTCCTACGCAGAAGCTGTTGGCTCCTCCTCACCTTTACCAACACCAACTCCCTTTCATCAGAGCCGACCAGCCTCCCCATCCAAAGGTGAGTCGTCGACGTACAGAAAAGGATGTCAAAAAAAATCAGAGAAGCCTATTCCAAAGAAGAAGAAGGCAGAAAATGACGTCACTTCTAAACACGTCATAGTTCCTGAAGAAAAGAAAATGCGTCAGAACCACTACACACCATCAGATTCGCCCCGTGTGCTGATACTGCAAGACTCGACGATGAAGAAAATAGATGCAGCCAGACTCGGCAACGCATACGGTCTACAGGTGGCCTTCCGCAATGCCTTCACTGTAGATAAAATAGAGGATGTGGCGAAGTCTGCCAGTGAGGAACTTCAGCCTGCACCTGACTGTGTGGTGCTCCACACAGGCATCAACGATCTGAAAGCAAAGGATGCAGCAGAATGTGGTTCTCAAATGGCTTCAGCAGTGAAAGGAATTAAGGCGATATTTCCAAAAGCCCACGTTGTAGTAAGCCGAGCTTTACCAGTCAAATCAAACGTACTGGAAGCAAAAAGAACCGTCTACAACGCCTATACCTACTCAGAGATCCTCAAGCGGGGTACGAAGAACGTGACCTACGTAGGCTACGACGCCATGCACAGGGGCCTCCACTTCCAGGACTACATCCACCCAAACGCTGAAGGTGCGAAGTACATGGCAGGGAACCTTGGCCGCCACCTGCATCGCCTCTTCTGGGAGCGACCTCGACGGAGGCAGAGACGCGCAGAGCTGACCGTTGGTGCCCCCCTCCGCCTGCGTTCATGCCCCATCCTGACTTTGGTTGTCCACTTCCTCCTTGGGCCTTCATGCCATAAACGGACAATTTTGTTTGTACAATAGCTATAGGGTTAAAAATGTCTGCGAGGTCTTTGGAAACAAAAACAGGCATACTTTGTGGGTTTTTTTTTTTTTTTTTTTTTTTTTTTTTTTTTTAGGAAGAGATTTGGAGGAGACCTGCCCACTTTGTTTTCCTTTCTCAGGTTTTATTCTCCTACTTTTCTATTTCCAAATACCTTTCAGACATGATAACCTCCTAGTGAAAAAAAAAAGAAAAAAAAAACAACAAACATTGATATTGAGACACTATTTATCATGAAGAAGAAAAAGAAAAACACTAACATAAAAATCCTACAATGGAACTGTCGCTCTATTACAAAAAATGTATATTACTTAAAGCAATATTTATCATCTGAAAATATTCAAGTGTTATTACTACAATCATTGAATGTAAGCAGTGATAAACTGCCTGTTATACCTGGATATTACCACCCTCCAGTTTTTGAACAATGTTCAGACCGTCGTGTTCAAACTGCTATTTATATAAGTGAAGGTCTGGACCATTGCATAAGAACACCACCTGTAACTAATAGCATATCATCTGTTTCATGTTGTGCCGTTATGGTAAATTCTCATCAAATTAATTTTGAATCTCTGCTTCAGTCTATCTACCAAAAGGACCCAATAACGAAAACACAGAATGGTTGAGGGAATTTCAGGATCAAAGGGATAAATGGATCATAGGAGGTGACTTTAACGCTCATGCACCTTTTTGGGGGATAACAACTGTTCTTTCGTTTCAAATAATCGATTATTAGATAATATTGCAGACTCCATTTTATGCATACTCAATAATGGGAATATTACACGTATACCTGATATAGCTAACCATAATCCCTCCGCCATAGACTTAACATTTGCCTCTCCATCACTGGCAGTAAACTCTTCATGGGAAACACAGGGAATGATCCTCTAGGATCAGACCACGTTCCTATAACAATATCATTGAATAATAAAATGGAGGACAAAGAATATTTTGAAGAAGATATGATTCCAAAATACAATTATAAATGTGCAGATTGGTCTCTTTTTAAGATAGTCTTAGAAACATGGATATAGAGTTTTCATCTGTGGATAATATAGACGACCAGTATAAACGTTTCTGTAAATACATTCTTGAAGCAGCAAATATATCAATTCCAAAGCTAAAAAGCACAAATTCAAAGAAGCATAGCGGGAATGTTTGGTGGAACAAAGAATGTGAAATTGCAAACAACAAGAAAAAAAAGAAGCATTTAAGCTTTATTGCAAAAAGAGGTCAGTAAGTAACCATAAGAAAATGAAAGAGTCTGGAAAGGAAAGTGATGATGTAATAGAAAATGCTAAGATGCAACACTGGAATAACTTTTGTAATTTCTGAAATTAGAGATTGTAAAGATATGGGGAAAACTTGGGAAGAGATAAAAGCTATGAAAAATGGATTTGTATCTCTCAGTATCCCATAAAAATAAACAATAATAATATTCCTAGTGCTGAAGAAAAAGCAGAAGCCTTTGTAAACATGTTTGCTAATGTTAGCTGCCCTGAGGGACTGACAGATACTGATAGAAATTATAGGATGCATGAAGAAAAAAGTGAAGCAAATACAGAGGGAACACAGGATAAGTGCAATAATCTTAATGCTTCTTTAACAATAACAGAACTAAAAGAAACTATACGACAAATTCCAAAAAAAAATCATCTGTAGGATTAGATGCAATATCTAATCAGATGTTAAGGAATTTGCCCAAATTTTATTGATTTTCTTCATGAATTATTTGATAAATGTTGGAGAAGTGGTGAAATGC
>JADBJO010004311.1:62500-77500 GCA_016801955.1 Conus betulinus | reverse complement strand
TTGACTGAAATAATGAGTAAATCAGCGACCGAGTCGAGCAGGAGTTGCGTGGAAGTGGCACGAGTGAAACAATCAGTTGCCGAAGGCTGTAGTAACGAAAGCGAAGCAGGTGAGTGGATGAACTTTGATTATTTTTTTGTCGAGTGATGGAACCCATGCTGCGTGCAGTCATTGGTTATTTTACATTTGTTGGTCCCACCACATGAAGGAAGGGGGACGGAAGGGGGGCAGGGTACATGGTTACTTACAGGAGTGATAAGCTTTGGCCTGATCAAACTAGAAGATCGTTTCTGGGTGATTGTAGGTGTTTTGAAAGCACTTTAGAGATCAGTAAAAGTGGTGATTTGAAGAGAACAATTTTATAACTTTGTTTTTGTTTATTTTTTTAGTTTGGAAACAGTGTGGGCGTGTCACGAGTGGGCGTGCCTTCAATGAAAGCTATAGCCCTGCCCCCTCTTTATATGCTAGTGATTCAGATTTTATTCTTATTTATGATTTTATGCATGACTTCAATTTTCATAGAATGAATAAGTAATGCTGGTCATTTTTTTTCTTTCTGAAAATCAGACTAATTAGTGGAAACTGAGTCAAGCTCTCTGTAACATCTCTTGCACCATTATGAAACAATGAAATGAACAGAAGACTTAGGATATATGTTTTCTTGTGTGATCCAGAATCTGGAAGCACTACTGCAGAGGAGAGAGATGCTGAGAGTGAAGGAGTTGAAGAAAGAGGAACTGTACTGCTGGCCATCCTACTCTCATGTGCGCTCTGGCTGGGAATGTTCTGGATGTGACGTGGGACTCTGCTCCAAGTGCTTTTCAACCTTCCACAGAAGACCAAGGCCCTAACTTTGTTCTGTGTCTTCCAAGGACATATTCTTCTTGTTTTCTCCCAAGTTTCAAGTGTTTTGAGATACAAGCAGGAAAACTGTGGTGTTTCAAACAATGTGGCTGACGTTTTGGATTACCTTTTCACCAATGTTCTGGATTACACTGTGAAGAATATCTTCAGCTGCCATCAGGGTACTGTCTTGTAATTATTTTTTTTTCAGATTCCTCTTTATCTCTAGTTTACAAAAACATATAGTTTTACCTATCTAGCTTCAAGACAAGCCTGCACAAACCCCATTTCCTTATATAGTGAAATTCGATTGTCCGGATGCTGAATTATAGGTACATCATTTGAGGCACAATTCATTATACATAGCTCAAGTCAAGAGAATTATCATCTTTCCCATGTTTCCAGCACATTTTGTCTTCATTTTTTATCTCAAGTCTGAAGTGTTTAGGTAGTACAGAAGAAAAACTGTGTCTCTCCTAACATTTGACTTACTTTTCAAATAACTTTTTCAAAAATTTTGCCTGCTTATATTTTGAGGTCAGTCTCCAAGTAGGTACAACCTACAGTATTTTCAGTTATTTCACTAGATTTTACAATCATCTCTAGTTTCTAAAAAAATGTATAGGTTTGCATATCTAGTGCAAATAATATGTATGCAGAAGCCAAATTCTCAAGTGTGGTGTGTGACGAGTTTCCCGTCCTAGATTTTAACTACATTTCTTTAAAGCAAAGTATTATTGAAAACACAAGCGTTGTTTATCTTTCCATAAAGTATTATAATGGCGTGAATGGTAGTGAGCTCTGGGAGTCAGGAATGAAAAATTATTGTGTTGAAATTATTGGAAAATGTATTTTGATCCTGGTTGTGGACATGTCAAGTAATGATAACGTGGTAACAAAAAAAAATTTTCTTGAGAAAAGGGGACAAGTGGAAATCGTTCCTGTAAATATAATAATAATTGTATTATTGGTACTTTTAAAAGGGTAACGTGAGAGAAAAAAAACAACAAAAAAAAAAAAAGCAAAAGCAAAAACAAAAAAAAAAACAAACAACAAACTTTGTTGCATTCCTCAATGTAATCACTCGTGGTGCTGACCGAGGAATGTTTCTATTGTAATGCACATATTGTATTGAAACTTAGCAGACTATATTATGAGTATTTTCCCAAAAAACTTAAGTGAAATGTGTTATGTGAAGAGTGACGGCTTGTGACAAGACAAAGGCGATAAATACGTAGGCAGTAGGCTAGGTAACTGATGTAGGTATGCAGCTCCCCGGATGTCGGTGAGGCCCCTGAGTCCGGACTGGCAGGAAATGGTTACTATCGGGTTCGGGGTGCAGCAACAATCGCCCCCCCCCCCCCCCCCCCCCCCCCCCCCCCCCCCCCCCCCCCCCCCCACAAACAAACAAACAAAGAAACACACACACACACACACACACACACACACACACACACACACACACACACACACATGCATAAAACTTGTCGGAGGCTCCATGAATTTTCGAAGAGAAGTCAGTTGAAGGACAACCCTCTTAAAACTAAGAAAAATTAAGTTTAGAAAACGAACCTTGCTCCTCCGAACAGTTCCTGCAAGGATGTTCCTGACTGATTTCCGGAGTGAGTTCATCAGAATTCTTAATGTTAACTTTGTAGAAAAAAAAAAAAAAGTGTTTGCACCAAAAAAAAAAAAAAAAAAAAAAAAAAAAAAAAAGCCTGTAGTTTTTTCAACACCTTTGGAAGTGGATCATAAGATGTTGTGACACTCTTCCATGCCTGGAGCATGGTCTGTATTTTCAGCAGTCAAGTTGGTTTACATGAAGATGCAAACATTTTCAGTCCCGGTAGTCCAAGACCACCGTATTGCATACTTACCTGCGCAGTTTAGCTATGAATTTATTCTTTTTCTTTGTTATTTATCAATCTTATTGTTTATTCGTTTATCTATTTGTTTGTTTGTTTATTCATCATTTTTCATTTAAAAAAAATTCACACAGATTTGTAGCAGTACAAACCAAACGTGTCCAGAAGATTAGTTAGTAAGGGCTGTTAGTGGAGGAATTTTGATAAAAGTAAATGATTGAAATAGCCACCCTGCCCAAAGGAATATGTTGTCTTCTCACTCCAATCTTGAACGTATGTTTCACGTCCGATAATTTTTCTGACTAATCGATATCAGCACAGTTTTGTATATACAATACTGGTACGCCAAGTTCTGAAAATTTTGAAGTTTTGTGTGTTCCTCGCCATATGTAAATGGTCCATGTAACGAATTGCAGAGTATAAATTACAGTTCCCCAACCAAATCGCACTACTTTTGCCAGATTTGATATACAGACCTTGATACACGACCAAACATCTCCAGTGCGTTTGAACGTATCTCAAATGACTTTTTGGTTTTTGTTTTTTGATTGCCTACAAAAAGAAATCATCTACCATTTGTGTATTGAGCTACCGTAATATTTTCGATGCTATTAATAACTATATTCTACGTATATCTATGTTATAGGGAGTCATTGATGCTACAATTTCAACACTTCAGAGAAGCAAGTGTGGCGATAATGGGTCACCTTGTATGGGCATCTGTCTATCCTGAACCAGCAGGGCACTTGAGCGTTAGCAAGAACACAACATTAAATGTTTTCATAGAAAGTTTTTATCCTTTTGCAGAATCCTGTGGAAAATGAAACAGTCCTAATGATTTAAACATAAAATACCCAGTTAACTGAATCAAACGCTGAAGTCGATGTATAAGAAAATCTCTTGTAATCTGTGTCCACCTGAGTAAGGTTCTGATGCACCTCGTATGGAAAGAGTTCAGCTGCCCTGCGTGTCCACTGTACACCGTCCATGTGTCACAGGCATACAGCAGAGATGGCAATACAGCTGCACCGTATATTTTGAACTCAGTTTGCTGACTTATTCCTCGTCTTTCCCACATCTTGTCTTGGAGTCCGCCAAAGGATGCACTAGCCCCAGGAGTTATATATGCAACTTCCTCACCGATGCTTTCAGTTCGTGATAACGTTCTACCCGAGGTAGACAAACGTATCTGCCTCAGTAAGTTTCTAGCCATTGATTGTGATGTTCGGTTCTATGCTGGGGATGCAGGAGTTCGTTGATGCAGTGCTTCAGTTTTCTTTGTGCTGAATATAAGACCGAGGTAATCGCAGACTGTGGCGGAACAGCCCCATTGCTCTCTTGCCTGTCAGACTGTGTTGCAGCAGTCAATGTACAGTGGTCAGAGAAGAGACAGTCACGGGCAGTTCATGCCTGAACTTTCTTTTTATCATACCCAGAGTTTGAACTACGTGGTGCTGTTTAAACAGACTTCTTACACCTTTCAGACCATATACGATTTTCAACACAACGTCATTGAATCGCCTATCCGACTGCCCTGCCCACGCACACGCTTCCATGTGCGTTTCAGCCTTATACTTCTGTAAACCTTTTTTTTTTCTAGTGCTACTTGATTTACTGAGCAAGTATTAGTCTCTGAAAACGAAGTTCTTGGGCTCTGCGACGTTTCTCCATCATTATGTTCAGAGTGTATAGGAAAGGGTTCAGTGCCGAATTCAACGGCAAAACAAAAATGGCCATTCCGATGTTAACCTCCCCTGGAATGACGACACCATTCTCAGCCAGGACCCCACACAGACCGATTGGAAACCAGCAGAGAAAATCCGAAACAGCCACAGACAGGAGACGCCTGGCGATGGTTGCTTCCTTGGATTGTGCACTTTCTGTCTCTACGTCTTTGGGCCTTCGTTACCTGATTAGTTACAGCGTTACTCCTCACTGTCCAGTAAATTACAAACTGACCTACACCAACGTAAGAAAGAGGATTAGGTTGTAGACAATCATGATGCTGAAGGAGTAAGTGTGTCCAGGAAAATCAGCTCTGGTGACAGGCAGCGGGATGCAAATTCCAGTCTGGTGGAAAAACTCCCAGTGTGAGGCTACAGGCAGCAGTGGAACCATTGCCAGCATAAACCCCTGTGCCCAAATGATGATGCAGGCCGTAGTCGCTGATCTGGTTCCAAATCGGATGTGACTGAAAGGAAAACGAAGCACAAGGAAACGATCCAGTGTGTGATGAAACATATCAGGAATGCTGAAACTTCAGACGACACCAAGGATACACACCCGGCAATGCTACAAGCCGCGCTCATTCTCCATTGATTTTCATTCCAAATATAACTACCAGCATATATCTGGTCCGCCACGCCAATGAAGATTAAGTACACCCCCATCAGGAAATCAGAAACACACAAAATGAAGAACAAATGTTACGAATCCAGTCTTGGAGCTTTCTGACAAACAGAATAGACGATAAACGAAACTACCGAAGTTCCCAAGCACACAGCAAGGACAGCAAATACCACAAGAGCGCCACGGTAAACAACAGACTTCAGCAAGTCATCACATGATGAGATTTCATCACATGGAGCTAAACATTTGCCTTCGAAATTATCAGGCAAAACTACAGAACAACATATTTTGAAGTTGTCTGCCAGGACGTTAACAAGATTTAACATATTTTTCATGAAGTCTGGGGTAAACTCTGTAACAGGACAACCCTGCAAATTAAAATACCGAAGATTACGAAACAAGAGCTGTTCCTTAAGTACATGTATTTCATTCCGTGACAAATCAAGAACTTGTACATTTGGCAACAAAGCTGCCAAAGTACTCAATTCAAGGAATTTGCTTTGAGATTGGAAATATTAAAGACCACAAGTGATGGATTCACATAATGTTTGGGGGAATTATACAAACTGCCAGATATGGGATACTTGCCAGATTTAATTTCCGAGCTGAGGCATTCCTGTAAAATACCTGAAGTTGATAGACTGAAGCAGATTGTTACTAAAATCTAAACTGTGAATATTGGGCAAACTGATATCCATTAATCTTCTCACTCCACAAGCCTGCATGCCCAAGTGGATCAGCATGATGTTGAGAGTTACCTCACGTATTTGTATTTTACTGCCAGAAGCTTCAAGGTAACGTAGCTCTGGGTAAGAACTGATGGGGAAGGTACTGTTACAAGCGAAAGCAAACCCGTAACAAACGCATGACTCAGGGCAAGCGATGTTGCACATCAGTTCGTCATCACGTAGAGGGCATTGGTACAGACCATCACACAGGTGATTTGCATGCACACAAATTGTCCTGCGACTGTCACGGCATCGATAGAATCCAGGGCATGTCCTGTCATTTGCACAGTCAACTTCGTCCTCGTGTCCCGGGGCAGTCGATGATGTCATTACACCTGACGTAGACAGGGAGGCAATAGCCATCGTCGTGACACTGGAAATGGGTGGCTGGGCACTGTGTGCTGTTTTCTGGTAGAGCAGTGATGGTAAATCCTCCAGCGGTGTCTAGGTTGATCATTGCTAGGGGGCTTATTTCGTGGAACGTGTACCCTCTGTGGGAACAGTCTCCCTTGCTTTGCTTTGTTGTACATTCCTTGGATTCATCACATTGGTTTCTCATGGTCCACGCACTGTAAGAAGACAACAAGGTCAGGTCTCATGCAAGACTAACAATTTTCTTAATCTTTCAACCAGTATTGAAAGAACAGGTGACTGCAAAAACATGTCTTGTGTCTAAATGTGTACACTTCTATTTTTGCTATAGTAAAAGCTGACTGTAGATAACAAAACCAGGTAGGGCTTACAAACTCGGAACATTCGCATTTCTAAGCAAATGGTTTCATTCTATGTTGTGTATAAAACATGGATATACTTTGCGTCAGTTTTTTGTGCTAGGCAGTTTGGTGTCGACAACATTCGTTTGGAGCTTGGGGCGTAATATCGTCATGGGCACAAGAGTTACCCTACTAGTTGTTATTAACTGTGTATTGTTCACTGCCTCTTCCAAGAAATGCCGTCACATCAGTCAAACTGAAATTACCTGGTCAAGTACAAGAACGAACAGAAGCAAACGAATAGCAAGAGTTACCCTACTTATTTGTTGTTTCTCTTCGTCCTTGTACTTGTCTGACTATATCCAAGTTTGAAAAGGCTGTGCCAGTCTTGAGTAAGAGTTAACTTACATGTGTTCATTTCTCCAGTTCTTGCTGCTGTGTAGATGTGTTCGGTACAGGGTATATGGACAAGCTGGGAACATCCTCTTGGGGGGGTGTTTCATTGTTTGTTCTGTGTGCTCTGTGTTGTCATGTCTGTGTTACACTGCTAAAATGCTCTGACTTTCTCAGTACGAGGTAAGTGCAGTAGCTTGTAAGAGTTCGTTGTAGATCCTGTGGTAGGCGTTCAGCTCGCAGACGACCAAATACACCAGGCGGTATTGAAGCGAAGAGGATCCTTTTATTTACAAACGTTGAAGAACATAGGTCCAAAAACAAACCACTGACCTTCAGGTTCAGTAAGCCGTACGGGACCACTTAATCGTACATGCAGTCAGCGAATATTCTACTAAGGCAGCTTCTCGTCCACTAGACTCAAACTCAATGAAGACTCGAACACTTCTAGACTAGAACTCTTCAACAAATTTCATTTCGTTCTCTCTCTCGTCTGTGTGTGTCTCTCTCTTGCTGTGTGTGTATCTTTCTCTCAGTCGAACAGCTTTCATTCTTTTTGTGTGATATTGAAAAAAAATATTCTAGAACCTACTCGTTTATTCTTTTCTAGAATATTCTGCATATCAGTAAGCTTAACCAATGAAATCGCCACGACCGTCTGCAAATGTAATTCGCTCAGCTTCTACAACATTCTCGACCCTTGGCAAAGCACTAGCAACTTACGGAAACCTGGTGAACATTCTAACATAATCTTGAAGATTCCAATCGCATTATCAATCGATCCAAAAACAGTACTGAACAATCAGGCGTACATTCACTTTCCAAACGTTTTAACAAATCAAATATAGCACTACACTGACCGAAAATACAAAGATCTAAAAGCGATAAATAAAAGGAGGCTTGCAACGCGTCATTATTGCAATAACGTCTTTCACAAAAGTTCGCCTCTCTTGTCTCACTTTTAAATTGTAACAGTCTGCTAGGCGATTCGGTGTCGTAAGCAGCATTCCTTTGGAATTGTGTTTTCTTGTGGGAACAACAGTACCCTACTTCTTTGTTGTTTAACAGTTATTATGTTTGTTTACTACTTAGACATACATCACTCTGTTCTTTGTGTTCACAAATAATGTGCGTTAGTGTCACTAGCCTGACTTATCGATGCCATGTCACTTTCGCACTGTTCATTAACGTTGAATACGAAAACATGGAAGGGAGGGGGTGGAACTGAAAGTGAAATTACGTAGAGAAAATGATCAACAGTCACCTCGCTTGCCTGGTTGCCGGTTTTCTGCCATGACGTCATTTCCCGGGGAGGGCAAGCTGCTGTACTCGTTGGTGTGCAAACTCTGGTCGTGATTCCAAGGGAACGGAAGGTTAGGGAAGCCAAAGTCAGAGCACAAACCGGTCAGTGTCCTCTTTGTGTTGACACTGTTGTTATTTGGCACACCACCTTGGAGGTCATGCCATTAGTCCCAAGGTCACTGGTCCCAAGGTCCATGGTGGTCCCAAGTTCCGTTGGTCCCAAGGCGCGTTGGTCCCAAGTGCGTTGGTCCCAATGTCCGTTGGTCCCAAGGTCCGTTGGTCCCAAGGCGCGTTTGTTTCCAAGGTGCGTTGGTCCTAAGGTCCGTTGGTCCCAAGGTCCATTGGTCCCAAGGTCCATATAAATCTATGAAATATATAACGGACCTTGGGACCCACGAAACTTGTGACTTGAAGGTCGTCTGTGCTGTGATATCTTCTGCAAACTCAGGGTCATAAGCACGGTTGCCTTCGCACCAGACAATGCAAAGACCTGTTGTCTACAACTTCAGTGCCCAGTAGTGACCCTGGGTACGAGAGGACGCCCTGGAACATCAGGGAAAACCTAGAATCCACTGCTGTTGGTATCTTCTATTTGTATGTCTTGAGTTGCCCTTTCTCTGTTCAAGATTAGAAACCAGTTTGAATGGTATGACTTGTGAGTAGAGGGCCTTCCACCCATGGGTCTGTGAAGGCTGTCAAAGACTTTGTCAGTAAAGCTGACTGCCATTGGTCGTTGAGTTGATGTTTGTTTAATAGAAGAAAAACAAGATACAAAGCATATAAATGTACTCCCAGTTTTATCTGAATACGCTTGAGATACTCCATACAGGGCAAAACCGTTTTGGGCCGTTACAGCCGTTAGTAACGGCTATTCTGGCAAACATCAGCCATCATATGCGACCCATGATGAACATACCTACACATTTTCAGAAAGATCGGCCAAGTACTTTCTGAGATTTTCAAAAAAGAAGAAAACCATCATGGGCCGTTATACCCGTTAGTAACAGCTATAACGGTAAAATGAAACATCGGACATCATTTACGACCCATAATAAACATACCTACACATTTTCAGAAAAGATCGGCCAAGTACTTTCTGAGAATTCCATAGAGAAGAAAACCCATTATGGGACGTTATAGCTGTTAGTAACGGCTATAACGGTAAAATAAGACATCGGACATCATTTGTGACCCATAATGAACATGTCTATACATTTTCAGAGAGAGATCAGCCCAGTAGTTTTATCTGGAGCGAGTGGAACACATTTTGACCACGGACGGACAGACACAGGCAGACAGACAGACAGACAGACACACAGACAGCATTTCGTCGTTCCCATTGTGAAATACTCCCTGTTCTATAAGAACCGGGAGTACAAAAAGGAAAAAAAAAGACCGACGTTATGAAATAGAGGATTGTTTTGCACAAGAAAGTTAAGGTTTAAAATCCCATCTCTGTACATCAGGGTATCATTTAAAAAAATAAACAGCACTTGCTTAATTAAACATCGCTCCAAACTATTTCTTTCTTGGCATTGAAACATTGTTAACCTTGTAGCAGCCCGTGTTGTCTAAGACGTTCTTTCCCTAAATAAAGGGCCCTTGACTGCCGTTTTGCTTATCCAATAATAAGGCTGTTATGTCCAGTGTTGAGAAACAGTAGGCTGAAACTATATGTCATCTTGGTCATTTTGAATCACACGTGTGAACAGAGGAAAAATACGTAATCACCGTGCATCAGACGTTCACACACGTTCATGTGTGTGTGTGTGTGCGTGCGTGCGCGCGTGCGTGCGTGCGTGCGTGCGTGCGCGCGCGCGCACGCATGCGAGCGTTCGTTTGAGCGTGTGTATCACTCAGACTCAAACTCAGACTTCAATTGTCGCGAGAACGCTTACGTGTCTATGGACACAGATTGGCGTTATAAGAAACCATGATTAATGTATAGCCCATGACTTCACGTGGGCCAATATAGGGAGCTATTATCGTTTCAAATTCATGCAATCATGAACACATCTTGGAATACTAATTTGTAGATCGCCATTGCCTAGCATTTCATTTGAGATTAGATTATTATTATTATTTTTTTTTCAATTTTGGATTTAGCATATCCTATGACAGGTGTTCTTTTAGCTTCAGTTTGAGCAGTTTGTACTGAGATAAGCTATCCAAAATGACCTTCACCTTCGACCTCACCACATGCTGAGCATTATTTGTCTGTTTACTGAGTGTTGGTGTATACCCCTCTCTTTATTTGAAGGTAATGAGCATAGATCACGTTTTTGTTCGAATGAACTTTTTAATGTTCACTAGGTATAGTTCTAGTCAACATTTCTCTGCAATGCTAGTGTAAAATGATAGGCTCGGAGTGCTTTTTTCTCTCCTCTTTCCAGAAGTCTGTATACATAGATTCTAATTCATGTTTGATGGCACATTTGTTTCTCCCAATAAGAAGGGTTGACTGATTTTTTTCCCCAAATATGACTAATCCCATTTTACATAAAACAGTTTGGATGAATTGTACCCATGGGGTGTTAGATATTTCTACATGTTGCATCCTGCCAATTGACTTTTTACGATAGGACGAGTTGTCTGCTTTTGTTATGTGTAGCCAGTACCCTAGTGTGTGGTATATTGTTTTGTAGGTTGTTTTGGAATAGACCAAGGTCTTTTCAAGCTGGGAGATTCATGGCTGAAACGAAAACGTTCATGAAAAAAATAGTGTATGTATATTTTTCGTGATTTTACGAAATAAACAACATCTGTTTCTGTCGTTTGTTTGTTTTGTTTGTTTGTTTAATTTTCCACCTCGGCAGCATGTTTCTGTTACCTGTCTGTTTGTTTGTCTTAAAATCTGAAAATTTAGTATGACAGGCCATGTTGATATAGTTTCCCCAGTGCCGAAAGGACAGGAGGAGTCAGTAGCGACAGGCTGTGTGTAAGAACATGGAAGGTGGAAAAATGCACAGCACGAACCTGTCCCTGTCCACAATCGATCATGTCTTCCTTGCAAGCAGGATGCTCACAGAAGTCTTCGTCACGTCCGTCTAAGCAATCCTCTTGATAATCACACACCAGACTGTAAGGCACGAACTCGTCAGATATATCACAATAAAAGTACGGCTGTGACACTCCTTGGGTCATTCTGCATGTCGCCCTGTACCATGTCTCAGTGTTCTCCAGTCCCCTGCACTGACTTTTCACATCACAGGCCAGTAGTTGGTGTGTCAGGTGCTGCATGGGACATGTTTCTAGATGCGCACGTAACGCGGTCGAACTGGTTGGGTCAGGAAGCACGACAGGTGCACTGACGTAGTGATGAAGTGCGAGGGAAGGGAGTTCACAGATAAAGCCGTCTGCCAATGCACCACACTGCAGCGCAAAGAAGCTTCGTTTAGAGGAGATCCAATACAGACATGCTGCACTGGATTTGGCATTCTCAATTTTACGTCCAGTCAGATAGAAAAGCACACGGCTGTTCCTTTCTTGCCAGACGGCACTTTTTCTTCTGTGAGACGTGTTGCAGAGAGCTGTGCTTGTGACCGATTTTGTTTGTTTTCCAACCTTCAGATACAACTAAATGCCACATGTTTTGGTTTATTTTGGGTTGCCAGAGGATTATGTGAAGTCAACTTGTGTCTGTGTGTGTTTTATAACTATATTATAATCTTTAAAGTGTGGTTTTGTGTGTGTATAGTTTGAGGTAAGTGACTCATCAGTTTTCCTTACAATGGCGTCTCAGCAGTCAGCGGTAAGTGAGCACCACGATTACAGTGTGCACTGTGCTAGACTAAATTCTATGTGTCGAGTTTGTGGAGAACGCGTGTTACGAAAGGAAAAATAGACGGTGTTGTGTGAGATTATGTAAAAAAAAACTATGCCGCAGAACTCTCACGTTGTTACAATTTAGACATTTTGAATGATGAAGAGGGCAAGCAGTCAACAGCCATTTGTATGAAATGCTACCAAAAACTCATGGGGCTGAAACGCGCTAGCAACCTGTCCGACTGCAAAACTACGACCGACCGTGTTGCACTTGATATTCAGAAAATGTCAGAAATCTGGACAACTTTCGATCCAGAGCTGTCAATCAGTCAGTGCAAAACATGCAGCCGCTTTCAATCACAAACCAAAGGTGGTGGTCCCCCTAAAACCGAGAGTAGGGGCAGTGAAAAGACCCGCACAACAAACTTGATCCAGCCGACTTGCTCGTTGATGAAAGTGTGTCAACGTCATTTTGTCAGTCTATGTCAACCCCAATTAAAAAACCCAAACACTCTGCACACAAACATCACCAATCACACCGAAAAAACGCCGCAAGTCAGTGACGTAGCTCTATCGCCTTTCCGACATCGGAAAAATAAAATGATCTATTTAGACTCGGATGATGAGGATATTGATAAACCGCTCACTGATGAAGAAGAAAAATTACTGACACGTTGGTACAGGAAGCTGCGACAGTCAAGTGACCATTTAACAGTTAGGTGCAAAACAAGGGGTCAGCCAATTGTGTTGAAAAGGATCAGACAGCCCCGTAAATCTTCTGCTTTGGCATCATCTCCTCTGAGAAAGAAAAGATCTCACATGATACAGAGATCAGAATGAATATTTCAGGAAGCAGTAGAGATGATGTGATCAAACAACATGGATCAGAAATCAAAAGAACTGCTCGCACCCACAGACAAAAGATTCTTGATGCTGCTGGATGTGGCCCTGTGAGAGTGACCAAAAAGCAAGGGTCTGCACTTAGAACTAGTCTGGGGTTGAGCTGGACAAAGTACAGACAGCAAAAGAGATTTCTCAGAAGTATAGGATTAACATTTGACTGTGAAAAGAAAGAAAGACAACAACAGAAAGAAGCTATGTATTGGAGAGAAAAAAAATGAAATAGTACAGAGAAAACTCATTTGTGTTGATGAGAATGGCAGACAGAAAGAAGAAGAAGAAAAAAAATAGGAGAAATCAAAGACATTCCAAAGCTGGTAGAAAACCTGTTGCAGCAGTATGACAGAGAGAGAACAAGCTGACTTGGCATGACAATACAATCCCACAGGATGAGATCTGGGTAAAGATAGGAGGGGACCATGGGGGTGGTACATTTAAACTGATGCTTCAGATTGCAAATCTTCACAATCCAAACTCCAAACACAACACCTGTGTCCTGGCCATGTAGAGACTGCAAGGACAGCCCAGAGAATTTGAAGAGAATCATGGATCCTTACAAAGACAGCTGGCAGCACTGAAGTCCATGACATGGAGAAACAAGACAATCAAACTGTTTTTGTTTGGGGATTATGATTTTCTGCTCAAGCTGTATGGTCTGTCAGGTGCTCAGGGAACACACCCCTGTCTATACTGCACAGCATCAAAAAGCCAAATACACACTCCACCTCACTGTAATGAAGGCAACATCACACAGCGCAGTTTACAGGGCATCAGGAGAGATTACAAAAAATTCCGAAATTCCAAAAAAAAAAATTGCCAAGCTGCACAATAATGTCATCAGAAAACCTATCATTGACATTACACTCAGCCATGTAGCACCTCCCTATCTGCACATTCTTCTGGGAGTGGTAAAAAAGCACCATGACCCTACTGGAAGGTGAGTGTCATTCTCTAGATAAAGAAATTGCAGAATCCTTTGCAGCTGAAGACAAACAGATAGAGACAAAGTCAGCCTTTTCTGACTTTGTTGACAAACTGAAACAGATTGAATCTTTAGAAGTAGAGAAAAGGCAACTAGAATCAAGAATAGTGTTTAATGAGCCTGAAGATGACAGCACACCCCTGAGTGTTTTTTCAGCAAGAACAACAAGAACTGATGGAGCAGGTACATGAGAAAGAAGGTGAAATAGAAGACAGGAAATCACAGCTTTATCTTCCACGCTTGTCTGGTCCTGTTACACAGCATTTAGATGTTGTCCTGCATCAGAAAAAAATCCACAAGCAGGCCTATCATGGCAAGTCATTCATAGGCAAACCACTGCAACAAATTTGAAAGCCAGAGACAATTACACATTTATGTGAAAGTGTTGTCAGCAAAACAGCTGAGCTGACTCAAGAGAAGGTTATCCTGCTCAGAGCTAGGAGTATATCTAACAGATTCAAAATGCTGAATACACTATTCTCACACATCCACACAAAAATCTCACATCAAAAACCCATGACTGTGAGTGACATTGACACACTGGATAGTGATATCAAAGAATACATGTCTTTCTTTAGAAAAGAATTCCCACAGTCTCGCATCATCCCAAAGCAGCATATCTCTTGGAAAACCATTGTGTTCCTTTCATCCGTCTTCATCATTTTGGACTGGCTCTGCATGGGGAACAAGGGGGTGAGGAAACACATGCAGTTATTAATCTGCTGAAAAGAAGGGTGTGGGGTCTAAAAAACAGAGCAGGAGAAATTGCGTGTCATGATGTCAGAGCACATGGCTATTGTCTCCCCCCTTCTTCAAGGTCTGATGCCACTGGCCCGGCAGAAGCAGTGTAAGTTAATAAACAGTAATAATGCTCCTGTTCACTGTACATGCACTCAGTGTGTGTGTGTGTGTGTGTGTGTGTGTGTGTGTGTGTGTGTGTGTGTGTGTGTGTGTGTGTGTGTGTGTGTGTGCGCGCCCCCCCCATCCCACCGGCTCCCAGTGTTTTTACATGTTTATCAAATTACTATGTTTGTATGTACAAATTATGAATTCACATCTGCAAAAGATTTTGAGGGAGCATATCACAAAATTATTTAATATCTTATTGTCAACTGATCATGAACTGTTGATCTGGAGTGAGAGAAGCACACATACACTTC
>JADBJO010004311.1:0-60000 GCA_016801955.1 Conus betulinus | reverse complement strand
ATTATATTCTTCACGACAACAACGAATTGTCAAACTGACAACCCATTTTTAACGGCCACTCAGCAATGCCGAAAACATATGCTGCTAGACTCGCTGTGTGCGCACAGCTGACAGGCAGCGCTATGTACAGCGCAGTTAGCAAGTTGGTAGGGAGCGGCCTGCAGTAAACACTGCCTTCCCTGACCTTGCATACTGCATTGTACAGTCCTCCTGCAGGCTGCATTGTACAGTCCTCCTGCATTGTACAGTTCTCCCTGCATAGTGCATTGTACAGTCCTCCTGCATACTGCATTGTACAGTCCTGCATTGTACAGTTCTCCTGCATTGTACGGTTCTCCTGCATGGTGGTGCATTGTACAGTCCTCCTGCATACTGCATTGTACAGTCCTCCTGCATTGTACAGTTCTCCTGCATGCTGCAATGTACAGTCCTCCTGCATGCTGCATTGTACAGTCCTCCTGCATGCTGCATTGTACAGTCCTGCATTGTACAGTTCTCCTGCATGGTGTATTGTACAGTCCTGCATACTGCATTGTACAGTCCTCCTGCATTGTACAGTCCTTCTGCATGCTGCATTGTACAGTCCTCCTGCATGCTGCATTGTACAGTCCCTCCTGCATGCTGCATTGTACAGTCCTCCAGCATACTGCATTTGTACAGTCCCTCCTGCCTGCATGCAGTCCTGCATTGTATTGTACAGTCCTCCTGCATGCTGCATTGTACAGTCCTCCTGCATGCTGCATTGTACAGTCCTCCTGCATGCTGCATTGTACAGTCCTCCTGCATGCTGCATTGTACAGTCCTCCTGCATCTGCATTGTACATTGCATGCTGCATACAGTCCTCCTGCATTGTACAGTCCTCCTGCATGCTGCATTGTACAGTCCTCCTGCATGCTGCATTGTACAGTCCTCCTGCATGCTGCATTGTACAGTCCTCCTGCATTGTACAGTCCTCCTGCATGCTGCATTGTACAGTCCCCCTGCATTGTACAGTCCTCCTGCATGCTGCTTTGCTACCAGCACCAAGGCCTGTAGAGGTTGGTGCACACTTGAATCATGTTCCTGACTATGTCAGACCGGACTTGATGCAACACTTCTCTGGCGATGCCAACGTTCACAAATGTGTTTATGCCACTGCACCTAAGAGATTTATCAGAAACGTGGCGTTCAGCTGCGCTTGCGCTGTTTAAAACCAATTCGATAATTCTAGTGGCATAAACAATTTAGGCCACATTATTTGCAAAATGCGGCAAATTGAAAAACACTTTCATGAAGTAAAAAAAATCATTACATTTTTTACTGCTTTTGAATCATGACTTATACTTTAATTCCTTCTATTTACATAAATATGACTTGTATACCACGTACAAGGGAGGAATACAAAATGTGTTTTGTTTCAGCATTTTCTGCATTGCTCTGAGGTGGGTTTTTGTTGTTGTTGTTTTTTTAACTTAAACAATGCGTAGTCGCAGCATGTTTTCTTTACTTATTACATCATGAGTTTTAAGAGATTGTTTTTAAATCTGACAATAGATGACGCATTCCAAACTGCCCCCTCCCCTCCTCACATAAGATGAAGCATTCAAACTGCCCCCCCCCCCCCCCTCACACTAGATGAAGCATTCCAAACTGCCCCCCCCCCCCTCTCCTCACACTAGATGATGCATTCCAAACTGCCCCCCCCCCTCCTCACACTAGATGAAGCATTCCAAAACTGCCCCCCCCCCCCCCTACACTAGATGAAGCATTCCAAACTGCCCCCCCCCCCCCCCCCCCCCGTGCCCTCCTCACACTAGACGAAGCATTCCAAACTGCCCCCCCCCCCCCCCCCCCCCGTGCCCTCCTTACACTAGATGATGCATTCCAAACTGCTCCCCCCCCCCCCCCCCCCCCCCCCCCCCGCCCTCCTCACACTAGACGAAGCATTCCAAACTGGCCCCCCCCCCCCCCCCCCCCCGTGCCCTCCTCACACTACATGAAGCATTCCAAACTGCCCCCCCTCCCCCCCCCCCGTGCCCTCCTCACACTAGATGAAGCTTCCAAAACTGCCCCCCCCCCCCCCCCCCCCCCCCGTGCCCTCCTTACACTAGATGATGCATTCCAAACTGCCACCCCCCCCCCCCCCCCATGTGCCCTCCTCACACTAGATGAAGCATTCCAAACTGCCCCCCCCCCCCCCCTGTGCCCTCCTTACACTAGATGATGCATTCCAAACTGCCCCCCCCCCCCCCCCCCCCCCCGTGCCCTCCTCACACTAGATGAAGCATTCCAAACTGCCCCCCCCCCCCCCCCCGTGCCCCTCCTCACACTAGATGAAGCATTCCAAACTGCCCCCCCCCCCCCTCCCGTGCCCTTCTCACACTAGATGATGCATTCCAAACTGCCCCCCCCCCCTACACTAGATGAAGCATTCCAAACTACCCCCCCCCCCCCCCACTAGATGAAGCATTCCAAACTACCCCCCCCCCTACACTAGATGATGCATTCCAAACTACCCCCCCCCCCCTACACTAGATGATGCATTCCAAACTGCCCCCCCCCCCCCTACACTAGATGATGCATTCCAAACTCCCCCCCCCCCCCCCCTACACTAGATGAAGCATTCCAAACTACCCCCCCCCCCCTCCTCACACTAGATGAAGCATTCCAAACTGCCCCCCCCCCCCCCTCCTCACACTAGATGATGCATTTCAAACTGCCCCCCCCCCCTCCCTCCTCAACACTAGATGAAGCATTCCAAACTGCCCCCCCCCCCCCCCCTACACTAGATGAAGCATTCCAAACTGCCCCCCCCCCCCCCCCCCCCCCGTGCCCTCCTCACACTAGACGAAGCATTCCAAACTGCCCCCCCCCCCCCCCTCCCGTGCCCTTCTCACACTAGATGATGCATTCCAAACTGCCCCCCCCCCCCCCCCTCCCCGTGCCCTTCTCACACTAGATGATGCATTCCAAACTGCCCCCCCCCCCTACACTAGATGAAGCATTCCAAACTACCCCCCCCCCCTACACTAGATGAAGCATTCCAAACTACCCCCCCCCCCCCCCTACACTAGATGATGCATTCCAAACTAACCCCCCCCCCTACACTAGATGATGCATTCCAAACTGCCCCCCCCCCCCCCCCTACACTAGATGATGCATTCCAAACTCCCCCCCCCCCCCTACACTAGATGAAGCATTCCAAACTACCCCCCCCCCCCCCCCTACACTAGATGATGCATTCCAAACTGCCCCCCCCCCCCCCCACCCCCTACACTAGATGAAGCATTCCAAACTGCTCCCCCCCCCCACACTAGATGATGCATTCCAAACTGCCCCCCCCCCCTACACTAGATGCATGCCATTCCAAACTGCCCCCCCCCCCCCCCCCCCCCCCGTGCCCTCCTCACACTAGATGAAGCATTCCAAACTGCCCCCCCCCCCCCCCCCCCCCCCCCGTGCCCTCCTCACACTAGATGAAGCATTCCAAACTGCCCCCCCCCCTCCCTGCCCGTTCTCACACTAGATGATGCATTCCAAACTGCCCCCCCCCCTACACTAGATGAAGCATTCCAAACTACCGCCCCCCCCCTACACTAGATGAAGCATTCAAACTACCCCCCCCCCCCCCCTACACTAGATGATGCATTCCAAACTACCCCCCCCCCCCCTACACTAGATGATGCATTCCAAACTGCCCCCCCCCCCTACACTAGATGATGCATTCCAAACTCCCCCCCCCCCCCCCCACTAGATGAAGCATTCCAAACTAACCCCCCCCCCCCCCCCCCACACTAGATGATGCATTCCAAACTGCCCCACCCCCCCACCCCCTACACTAGATGAAGCATTCCAAACTGCCCCCCCCCCCCCTACACTAGATGATGCATTCCAAACTGCCCCCCCCCCCCCCCCCTACACTAGATGAAGCATTCCAAACTACCCCCCCCCCCCTACACTAGATGAAGCATTCCAAACTACCCCCCCCCCCCCCCCCCCCTACACTAGATGATGCATTCCAAACTACCCCCCCCCCCCCCCCCCCTGCACTAGATGATGCATTCCAAACTGCCCCCCCCCCCCCCCCTACACTAGATGATGCATTCCAAACTCCCCCCCCTACACTAGATGAAGCATTCCAAACTACCCCCCCCCCCCCCCCCCACACTAGATGATGCATTCCAAACTGCCCCACCCCCCCACCCCCTACACTAGATGAAGCATTCCAAACTGCCCCCCCCCCCCCCCACACTAGATGATACATTCCAAACTGCCCCCCCCCCCCTTACACTAGATGATGCATTCCAAACTACCCCCCCCCCCCCCCTACACTAGATGAAGCATTCCAAACTACCCCCCCCCCCCCTACACACTAGATGATGCATTCCAAACTGCCCCCCCCCCCCTACACTAGATGAAGCATTCCAAACTACCCCCCCCCCCCCTACCTACTAGATGAAGCATTCCAAACTACCCCCCCCCCCCCTACACTAGATGATGCATTCCAAACTGCCCCCCCCCCCCCCCCCCCCACTAGATGAAGCATTCCAAACTGCCGCCCCCCCCCCCCTACACTAGATGATGCATTCCAAACTGCCCCCCCCCCCCCCCCCCCCCCCCCCCGCTACACTAGATGATGCATTCCAAACTGATCCCCCCCCCCCCTACACTAGATGATGCATTCCAAACTGATCCCCCCCCCCCCCCCCCCCCCCCCTACACTAGATGATGCATTCCAAACTGATCCCCCCCCCCCTACACTAGATGATGCATTCCAAACTGATCCCCCCCCCCCCCCCCCCGCTACACTAGATGATGCATTCCAAACTGATCCCCCCCCCCCCTACACTAGATGATGCATTCCAAACTGGTCCCCCCCCCCCCCCCCCCCCCCGCCACACTAGATGATGCATTCCAAACTGATCCCCCCCCCCCCCCCCCGCTACACTAGATGATGCATTCCAAACTGATCCCCCCCCACCTACACTAGATGATGCATTCCAAACTGATCCCCCCCCCCCCCCCGCTACACTAGATGATGCATTCCAAACTGATTCCCCCCCCCTACACTAGATGATGCATTCCAAACTGATCCCCCCCCCCCCCCCCCTACACTAGATGATGCATTCCAAACTGATCCCCCCCCCCTACACTAGATGATGCATTCCAAACTGATCCCCCCCCCTACACTAGATGATGCATTCCAAACTGATCCCCCCCCCCCCCCCCCCTACACACTAGATGATGCATTCCCAACTGATCCCCCCCCCCCCCCCCCCCCGCTACACTAGATGATGCATTCCAAACTGATCCCCCCCCCCCTACACTAATGATGCATTCCAAACTGATCCCCCCCCCCCCCCCCCCCCGCTACCTGATACATTCCAAACTGATGCATTCCAAACTGATCCCCCCCCCCCCCCCCCCCCCCCCCTACACTAGATGATGCATTCCAAACTGATCCCCTTCCCCAACTTAAAAAATTGCAGATTCTAAGAGGTAACAGTGATGGGTCACTAACGTGATATGACACTTTCTATAACAACATTTTACATCGATGTAAAATGAGCCCAAAGGACAGGAAATGTTCCTACATATCTCATTATAGGGTAACCTTCACCATTATGTTGGTTATAAAAAGAGAATGCAGCCCCTATGCCAGATTACGTTGTGACGTACTTTCATACTACTTGCAAGTGTGCACTGTTAGGCTGGTGGCTTTTCAGTAATAAGTCTGTCGAATATGCAGTAGTAATGCATTGTTGTCAGTAATAAGTCTGTCCATTATGCAATAGTAATGCATTGTTGTCAGTAGTAAGTCTGTCCAATGTGCAATAGTAATGCATTGTTATCAATGCCCACAAAGACGGTTTTTCATTGTCTAGTTCGAATAATTATATCACAAAGGTCACAGGTAACTTACCATCAACAAGCTCTTGATCTCTTCTCTCCAGGTCTATTACAATCTCCTGGACTGAATCCTGCAACGGGCGTGACTCCCCCCAGCTTTTGCCGGCAGAATTGACAGCACAGTCAAGGTCCGAATCCCTCCCAAGAACCTCATGATGAACAGCTTTCTGTACAACAAACTTCCACGGAAATGTCTGCACATTAACAGACCGAACACATCAACTGTCGATCAATTTACCAATTTCCGTCTGAATCCCTTCCTCCGGTTCCCTCCAGTTGGTTTGATCATGCATTATCAGCTGACACCAGGCAACCTACCTCATCCAGGATTCCGACTCCTTTTCACCTTTCATCAGGTGTGTTTTGCTTTTATATTAAATATTAGAAAGGCATTCGTAAGGGGAGTGTTATGAAAACATAAAGAGGTTTAAGTTCCAATGTTCATTTAGCTGTATGGGAAGTGAACTTTTCGATGTTCATCACACATAAAACCAGCAGTGTCATATCTATCCTGCTCATCCTCATCAAGATGTTGTGGGCCATCAAGTCATACTATCATCATGACCCCAGGTTCAGTTCCTCTCCAGATCTTACCCCCTGGTCAGTTCGTGGCATTGGCAAGTCCATGGGAGCTGTTGTTGGACGGACGTGGTTGTAGCCTCTGGAGGGGACACTCATTCACAGTGGATATGTAACCAGTCCAACAGTCTTGTCAGCAGGGGGCAGGAGGGGACACTCATTCACAGTGGATATGTAACCAATCAAACAGTCTTGTCACCAGGGGGCAGGAGGGGACACTCATTCACAGTGGATATGTAACCAGTCCAACAGTATTGTCAGCAGGGGGCAGGACGGGACACTCGTTCACAATGGATACACACTAGTCCAATAGTCTTGTCAGCAGGGGACTCAGTAGGCGGTGAACAGAAACCCACCAAAGTGACTGAGCAGCTGTGCAATTTCACCTCTGGTGGTTTGTTACACGGCGATTTGAAACTGACTCTTTGTAATGTCAATACCGGGCTGTAATAGGACAAACAAGGGTGTGCTTCAGATGAAGAGTGGGAATGAGCGGCGTGGGGTATGGCTACTGGAGTGGTACAGAAGATGGAAAGAGGGGGGGGGGGGGGGGGGGTAGGGGTGTTTTTGGAGTGTTAGATGAATGACACGAAGATTTAAGGAAAGCGCAGGAGGGATATTAAGTGAAAAGTTGCTTTACTTCACTATTTGGTTTCTTGTATCAACATTTGCAGATTTCTATTGACCTTCCGTGTAGTTTCAGTGATGGGGAGAGATGTAACTAGCTAGCGCAGACGGTGTTTCTGTGAACGACAGGCAGGAACCACGAGAGTTCTGTTTACTGGTCCCAAAGCTTTAGAGAGTTCTGTTTACTGGTCCCAAAGCTTTAGAGAGTTCTGTTTACTGGTCCCAACGCTTTAGAGAGTTCTGTTTACTGGTCCCAAAGCTTTAGAGAGTTCTGTTTACTGGTCCCAAAGCTTTAGAGAGTTCTGTTTACTGGTCCCAAAGCTTTAGCGAGTTCTGTTTACTGGTCCCAAAGCTTTAGAGAGTTCTCTTCACTGGTCCCAAGGCTTTAGAGAGTTCTGTTTACTGGCCCCAAAGCTTTAGAGAGTTCTCTTCACTGGTCCCAAAGCTTTAGAGAGTTCTGTTTACAATCCCAAAGCTTTAGAGAGTTCTGTTTACTGGTCCCAAAGCTTTGAAGAGTTCTCATCACTGGTCCCAAAGCTTTATGGAAAAAAAAAGCAGGACGATAGCGCGTGAAGTGAGGTCGGGTTCTAGAATGAAAACGATGACACAGAAACAGATTTTGCAGGCGAATCTAAATTTACCCCATGTGACTTTTTAAAATGAAATTTCAGGTGACTTAGTTTCAGTTTCAGTTTCATCAAGGAGGCGTCACTGCTTGCAGACTAGTCCATAAACGCTAACCACACTTGCTGAGTTTCCTGACCACACTGCATGCGATTTACAGCTGATGCTTAAATGAGTATCATGTCTGTTTGTGTAGACAACATTTCTTGCTGAGCTTGAACTGTGTTTCTCAAGGGGAATCTGTCAGGAGTTTGTAGAGAGGAAGTACAGTTAATGTTGGAATTCATGTAACTCAAGATGCCACTTTTGTGTTGCAGTGGGGACGCTGCTAATTAGGTCTTGAAGTTACTGTCATAAGTCGCCCTGTTTCGAGATGGAGTTATGGACTTTAAATGATGTCATGCAGATAAGATGTCTTAAATTACAGGTAGAGACTAACTACCTACGTGTCTCAATATACATATTGATTCGAAACGTTTTATGTTCTGTTCATTACACTGTACAATAATGTCCTTTCCAGTGGTGAATCACAATTTCCAGATAAGGGGTTCACAGCCTTGGTTTAAACTGGCAAAAAAGAAAATGTTGCACCGTACACGGGAAAATGTATCAAATGGTGTATAGTGGAAATCAAAATTAGTTTCTTCATAACACGGGCTTCGTTTGTGTTACTGTCGTGTGATTGATTTATAATTTGTTATTTAACCAGGTGTCCAAGAGACCCATCAAAACAGCTGAGGGTCCCTGGAACTGTTCAGTTGACCACTGGCCAAGCTTCCTGCCTCACCTGGCCTGCAACATGGTCATTCAGTGCTTGGACGGCAGAGACGAAGACGACTGTGGCTATCCCAGGTGTCAGGATGGGGGGTTTGAGGTCAATGGTCGCTGCTACAGCCTCTCCTTTGGTAACTATGGACGCGCTTTCAATCCAATGGAAGAGTGTGCTAAAAAGGCGGCACAGACAGCTAGTCTCAGCACTACACAAGAGTACAAGGCTGTGATCCGTGTGTTGTGGAGACACCAACACTATCCTGTGGCCCTGGGGATGTTCTCCCCATCTGTTGAATTTCCTTTCTTGTAAAGGACTACTACTACTACTACTACTACTACTACTACTACTACTTCTTCTTCGTCTTCTTTTTCTTCTTCTACTACTACTACTACTGCTACTACTATTACTTCTTCTTCGTCTTCTTTTTCTTCTTCTTCTTTCTCTCTCTCTCTCTCTCTCTCTCTCTCTCTCTCTCTCTCTCTCGGGGGGTCGTGAACTGTTGCATTCGCGTGAGGTCACGGTGGTTTGACTCCTGCAATTAATTGACAATCAAGACGACTGCACTGTGATTTATGGTCTGAAAGTTTGCCTACCGCTTTGAAAGGAACCATGCCGTCTGCAGCACTGGAATTTAGGGCAGTTTGTGGCTGTTTCATCGCAGTGTTCCAGTTGTTCATGTTGAAGCGAGTGAAGCAGAAATTAGCCATGCGTGCCGCCATTCTGAAACTGAAGAGGAGAACGGACGGTGAAGTGTTTAGGACTGGTCCTCACGTATTTCTTCTGGGGCAGTTTTCTTCTTCAGTGTGGAGATGTGGAGAGTAACCCGGGACCAACAACTCAGGGTAAAGGTAGCACGAGACAGGCTCGCCTGAACAGTGGTACCAGGACCAGCATGGAGGGACCGGGCAATCCCATAGGTGCGAACCAAGAGACATTACGAAAGAACCCAGCATGTCTGACCTCATGGACATGATGCAGTCCATGAGCACAAGAATGGACGATCGCTTCGGAGAGTTGAAGTCGGAGCTCCATACTGTACGAGAAGAGTGTACGGCGATGCAAGACGAATTCAGAAGGCTACGAGGGGAGATCTGCGGACTGCAGCAACAGAATCAAGACCTTAGGAGACAAAATGACGACCTGACTAAGAAGATCGAGGACCTTGAGCGGAAAACAGACGACCTCGAGGGCAGGTCGAAGAGGAACAATCTCATCTTCTATGGTATACCAAGGAACGACAACGAAACCAACACTGACTGTGAAAGTGTGTTAAAAGAGTTAATAACTGACCAGTTGGAACTTACCCAAGAAACTGAATTCGATAGGGTGCATAGACTAAATCCCAAACGTGACTCCCCCATCATAGCCAGATTCGTGTTTTATAAACAGAAAGTAGAAGTGTTGAAGGCTAAGGGCAAACTCCGGGGAACAAATATTTTTGTCGGTGAAGACTTTTCTGTTCGTGTGAGAGAGATTAGGAAGAGGTTGACACCCCCATGTGAAAAAAGCTAGGAGCGAGGGTAAGCGGGCCACTATCGTTTTCGACCATCTTCCAATCGATGGCAATAAATTCACTGTAAATGGAAACGACGAGCTTGTAAAAATGAAATAATGTGTCGGCCGACCCAAAAACTCGTGTAAAAATAAACCGTGGTTAAAGGAACACACACACTAGTGTAACACCGGTCCTTGCCTCGCTGTGTGGCAGTAAAGTGACACTGGGGTAGCACGTGCAGAGCATGATGTATTTGACAGCGTGTTGCTTTCTGACGTTAGTTCAGCTTCTCCTTCTACACAAAACGAAAGCTATGAATGTATGTTACAATCTGATATGTGTTTGTGTGTCTGAAAATGCACATGATTGTCCCCCTTCGGCCACTGTGCACAGTACGAATGAAAACGAGTTTTTGAATATTGATTCCAAATCTTTTCACCATTTTACACTGGAATGTTAACGGGTTAATTTCAAAAGTACGCGACAATGATTTTGTGTCGTTTGTTCGTTCGTTTGATATTATTTCTTTGGTTGAAACTTTTGTGGAGGATTTCCACTCTTCTGCATTTTTTTTATTATGAAGTGTATTGTAAACCAGCTATAAAGCTCTCGGCTCGTGGTAGACACTCGGGTGGTTTGTTGTGTCTGATAAGAAAGGAGCTTTGCTCATTTGTAAAACTCTTGAATATTCAGTCAGATAATTTCTTCGCGTTTATAATTGACAAATCTGTGTTTGGTACCATTAAAAATGTATTATATGTGTGTGCATATGTGCCTCCTGTGGATTCACCATATTACTTGCACTTCAATCTTGAAAATGGAATAAGCTTATTGTTTGAATTATATATGATTGTATGCTTTCTTTCTTGTGATGACGTGTTTGTATTGATTAGTGGTGATCTCAATGCCAGAACTGCAAATTTTTGAAAGGATTTTGGAGAAAATATCTTAGATTTTGGTAAACAGCATTCTAGCGGCCCATTATACACTGACAGAAATTCTGAAGATAAAAAACTTAATAACTATGGCAAAATGTTGCTTGATATGTGTACAGGTCTATACTTATGTATTTTGAATGGTATGTGTGAGGGCGCCAGGAAGGTCGCTACACACGTACGTATCTGAAAGTGGAAAATAGTGTTGGTGATTATTTTTTAATGTCAAGGGATATGTTTAGCTAGTGTTTCTGACGTCTGTGTACTTCATGTATATGAACGTATTGAGTCTGATCATATGCCTATTGTTTTAACCATTAATGTTAACAATAATCGATTAAATCAACCCAAAGACAAGTACATTAACAATTTTGTGGAAAAGTTTGTTTGGAATGAAAATTATAAACATCACTTTACAGACATGATGTGTTCATCTGAGATCCAGCAGAGAGTCGAAATCGCTATCAGGCTAATTGATGTCAATGTAAATGACGCGCTCAGTACTTTTAATTCTTGTTTAAAAGATGCTGCAAAATGTATGACAAAGCGGATAAATGTAAATAGTCGTAGGGAATGTGATGATTGGTATGACACTGAGTGTCGCCAAAGTAAAAGGAATGCTAGAAGATTATTAAGTAAGTCAAATCGTAGTAAACTTTCAACGGATCGAGTTTTTGTATTGTAATGCTAGGCGGGAATACAAACAACTTTTGAAAACGAAAGAAAGGGATTTTAATAGAGCATTGTTAGAAAAATTAGTAGCGTCTGTAAACTCTCAGAAAGATTTCTGGAACACAGTACAGAAGATTAGAGGTGGTAAGAAACAACCTTTAAATAATATTACTTTGGAGAATTGGTTTGAACATTTAAAGGACTGCTTGAAAGAAATGAAGATGTTGGTAATTTATTAGCACAACCATGTAGTGATGGCGAAAGTGCTGGCTACGATAGTGGTAACTGTCCTTTAAATCGTCCAATCTCAAATGAAGAAATTCTGTTGGCATTAAGAAAATTAAAAATGGCAAAGCTGCAGGCCCTGACGGGATAATTGGAGAGATAGTTAAAATATGCTTGCAAATCTGAACTGGTTGTTTGTTTTCTAAAGAATTTCTTTAATGCTTTGTTTGACAGGGGGTCTTTTTCAAAAAATGTGTGGTCGGAGTCAATTATCCTTCCATTGTATAAAAAGCTGATGCTAATAATCCAAACAATTATCGAGGAATATCTTTGTGCAATATTTGCAGTAAACTATATAGCACTGTCCTTAATAGAAGACTTCAGGAATGGGTAGAAGAAAATAACTTAACTGGTGAATTTCAAGCTGGGTTTAAAAACAGAATTATTCAACAGTTGGTCATATGTTCACTTTGATGTCGTTTGTTGAAAAACAGTTTGGATTGAATCGTAAATTGTATGTAGCCTTTATAGATTTTGAGAAAGCCTTTGATTCTGTAAATAGAAGTATCCCTTGGCCGATTTTGCTCAAGAATGGTGTTCATGGTAAATTGTATAAGTCCATTATCAGCATGTATGACTCTGTAAAAGCAAGAGTGCGATGTGGAGGATCTCTTACAGATTATATATACTGTACATCCGGGGTAAAAAACAAGGAGATGTTTGCAGCCCTGTTTTGTTTCTCATTATTCATTAATGAATTAACGTTGGAAGTTATTAATTCTGGAAGACATGGCGTGCGGTTTGTAAATGATGTCTTAGAAATATTATATTCTGCTATTAGCTGATGATGTGGTATTGTTATCCGAAAACTATTGTTGGTCTGCAAACACAGCTGAACAGTCTAGAAAGAGCTGCTGCTGTATCACTTCAATTAAATGTAAACATGACAAAAAGCAACATAATAGTCTTTAGAAAAGGAGGTTATCTTGCTGCTAGAGAAAGATGGAGTTATAATTGAAATATTATGCCAGTAGTAAAATGTTTACAAATATTTGGGTATATTCTTTTCAACACGCCTGAGCTTTACATTTGCTTGTAAAGATCTTGTGAGCAGAGCTACATACGCCTTATTGTGTATGATGAAAAAGCTGACAATATTGAATAAACCAATTCTTTAGCACTATTTTTAAAACTGTTTGATTCTCAGATCCAACCAATTGTGCAATATGGTGCTGAACTGTGGGGTATTAGCAGCTCTGCTTATGAGGTGGAGAAGCTACATTTATACGCACTGAAGAAGTTCTTGGGAGTATCTATATATAACCGCCTAATGATTTAGTCTACGAGGAGACAAATAGGTATCCTATATATTTAGTTTCTATAGTCAGATCCATTCGTTATTGGTTAAAGTTAACAAGAATGCAATCACATAGATTACCCCATAGAGCTTATAATATGTTAGTTGAGTTTTGATGCCAAAGGCAAGACAAATTGGGCTTCGAGGGTAAGACTAAAATTGTATGAATGTGGATTTGGCTTTGTATGGGAAAGTCAGGGTGTTGGGGACATTCGTGGTTTTATCCGTGAATTTCGTCAGAGATTAATAGATTGTCGATGGCAAAGCTGGCATTCTCATGTTCAGGAAAGTGACAGATATGATATCTATCGTATGTTAAACGCAGAGCATAGATTGCCATTGTATTTGTCTATAAACTTAGACAAACATTTGAGATACATCTTAGCAAAATTTTTTAATCGTTATAGAGAACTCAGTGATGATCATCTCCTTTGCCCATTATGTCACGAGGCTTTTGATAATGAAGTTCATTTTGTATTTTCGTGCCAGGAACTTTATTGTATTAGGCAAGAGTTCATTCCAGAAAAATACTGTAGACAACCATGTATCTTCAAGCTGATTATGCTAATGACTTCAAAAAATGAAACACTTGTAAAGCGGTTTGCTTTGTTTTTGTGCAAAGCATTTATGTTTCGAAAATTTCTTACAGCCTAGGTTCTTTTGTATCATCAAATGCTTGAATCTCGTTTAGCATGGTTACATATATTTGTTTAAGTGTATAACAATAAGCAGTGTAATCGTTGATGCATCGCAGGCTTAAACTTGTAACAATGTGAAAAGATCTGAATCTGAATCTCTCTCTCTCTCTCTCTCTCTCTCTCTCTCTCTCTCTCTCTCTCTCTCTCTCTCTCTCTCTCTCTCTCTCTCTCGCTCGCTCTCTCTCTCCTGTTTTATTTTACATTTGGTAAAATACCAATCGAAGGGAAAGCATATGAACGTGTTTAACAGGCTGCCCATGATCAGTCACGTGTTGGCTTTGAGCATGTACTCTGATCTCTGCTCTACGTCACACACGTGCCTAGTGTGGTTCCGGCACAGCAGCAGGCACCCTGACCAGTGAGGAGCCACGTGCAATGGATGAGACAAACATGCACGTGACAGAGAAAGAGCACACACATGATGCGTTAACTCCCAACCCCCAACCCCTCACACGCATAGCGCACGGTCAAGACGAGTAAGGAGATATTCCCTGCCCTTTGACCTCCGGCTGCACATATCCCTCAGCTCACCATTCTCTTCATTGTCCAACGCCTGCTCTGTTCACACAGTGACACATATCCTACAGCTCACCATTCTCTTCATTGCCCAACGCCTGCTCTGTTCACACAGTGACATATATCCTACAGCTCACCATTCTCTTCATTGCCCAACGCCTGCTCTGTTCAGTGACACATATCCTACAGCTCACCATTCTCTTCATTGCCCAACGCCTTCTCTGTTCAGTGACACATATCCTACAGCTCACCATTCTCTTCATTGTCCAACGCCTTCTCTGTTCAGTGACACATATCCTACAGCTCACCATTCTCTTCATTGCCCAACGCCTGCTCTGTTCAGTGACACATATCCTACAGCTCACCATTCTCTTCATTGCCCAACGCCTGCTCTGTTCACACAGTGACACATATCCTACAGCTCACCATTCTCTTCATTGCCCAACGCCTGCTCTGTTCACACAGTGACACATATCCTACAGCTCACCATTCTCTTCATTATCCAACGCCTGCTCTGTTCACACAGTGACACATATCCTACAGCTCACCATTCTCTTCATTGTCCAACGCCTTCTCTGTTCAGTGACACATATCCTACAGCTCACCATTCTCTTCATTGTCCAACGCCTTCTCTGTTCAGTGACACATATCCTACAGCTCACCATTCTCTCTTCATTGCCCAACGCCTTCTCTGTTCAGTGACACATATCCTACAGCTCACCATTCTCTTCATTGCCCAACGCCTGCTCTGTTCAGTGACACATATCCCACAGCTCACCATTCTCTTCATTGCCCAACGCCTGCTCTGTCAGTGACATATATCCTACAGCTCACCATTCTCTTCATTGTCCACGCCCTGCTCTGTTCACACAGTGACACATATCCTACAGCTCACCATTCTCTTCATTGCCCAACGCCTGCTCTGTTCATACAGTGACATATATCCTACAGCTCACCATTCTCTTCATTGCCCAACGCCTTCTCTGTTCAGTGACACATATCCTACAGCTCACCATTCTCTTCATTGCCCAACGCCTGCTCTGTTCAGTGACACATATCCTACAGCTCACCATTCTCTTCATTGCCCAACGCCTGCTCTGTTCAGTGACATATATCCTACAGCTCACCATTCTCTTCATTGCCCAACGCCTGCTCTGTTCAGTGACATATATCCTACAGCTCACCATTCTCTTCATTGTCCAACGCCTGCTCTGTTCAGTGACACATATCCTACAGCTCACCATTCTCTTCATTGCCCAACGCCTGCTCTGTTCACACAGTGACACATATCCTACAGCTCACCATTCTCTTCATTGCCCAACGCCTTCTCTGTTCACACAGTGACACATATCCTACAGCTCACCATTCTCTTCATTGCCAACGCCTGCTCTGTTCAGTGACACATATCCTACAGCTCACCATTCTCTTCATTGTCCAACGCCTTCTCTGTTCAGTGACACATATCCTACAGCTCACCATTCTCTTCATTGCCCAACGCCTGCTCTGTTCACACAGTGACACATATCCTACAGCTCACCATTCTCTTCATTGCCCAACGCCTTCTCTGTTCACACAGTGACACATATCCTACAGCTCACCATTCTCTTCATTGCCCAACGCCTGCTCTGTTCAGTGACACATATCCTACAGCTCACCATTCTCTTCATTGTCCAACGCCTTCTC
The DNA here is from genome assembly GCA_016801955.1 of Conus betulinus. Taxonomy (NCBI): domain Eukaryota; kingdom Metazoa; phylum Mollusca; class Gastropoda; order Neogastropoda; family Conidae; genus Conus; species Conus betulinus. Next base: position 43,927 of record JADBJO010004311.1, on the reverse strand, counting down.
TGTTCAGTGACACATATCCTACAGCTCACCATTCTCTTCATTTGTCCAACGCCTTCTCTGTTCAGTGACATATATCCTACAGCTCACCATTCTCTTCATTGTCCAACGCCTTCTCTGTTCAGTGACATATATCCTACAGCTCACCATTCTCTTCATTGCCCAACGCCTTCTCTGTTCAGTGACACATATCCTACAGCTCACCATTCTCTTCATTGTCCAACGCCTTCTCTGTTCAGTGACATATATCCTACAGCTCACCATTCTCTTCATTGCCCAACGCCTTCTCTGTTCAGTGACACATATCCTACAGCTCACCATTCTCTTCATTGTCCAACGCCTTCTCTGTTCAGTGACACATATCCTACAGCTCACCATTCTCTTCATTGCCCAACGCCTGCTCTGTTCAGTGACACATATCCTACAGCTCACCATTCTCTTCATTGTCCAACGCCTTCTCTGTTCAGTGACATATATCCTACAGCTCACCATTCTCTTCATTGCCCAACGCCTGCTCTGTTCACACAGTGACACATATCCTACAGCTCACCATTCTCTTCATTGCCCAACGCCTTCTCTGTTCACACAGTGACATATATCCTACAGCTCACCATTCTCTTCATTGTCCAACGCCTTCTCTGTTCAGTGACACATATCCTACAGCTCACCATTCTCTTCATTGTCCAACGCCTGCTCTGATCAGTGACACATATCCTACAGCTCTCCATTCTCTTCATTGTCCAACGCCTGCTCTGTTCACACAGTGACACATATCCTACAGCTCACCATTCTCTTCATTGCCCAACGCCTGCTCTGTTTCAGTGACACATATCCTACAGCTCACCATTCTCTTCATTGCCCAACGCCTGCTCTGTTCAGTGACACATATCCTACAGCTCACCATTCTCTTCATTGTCCAACGCCTGCTCTGTTCAGTGACACATATCCTACAGCTCACCATTCTCTTCATTGTCCAACGCCTGCTCTGTTCACACAGTGACACATATCCTACAGCTCACCATTCTCTTCATTGCCCAACGCCTGCTCTGTTCAGTGACACATATCCTACAGCTCACCATTCTCTTCATTGTCCAACGCCTGCTCTGTTCAGTGACACATATCCTACAGCTCACCATTCTCTTCATTGTCCAACGCCTTCTCTGTTCAGTGACACATATCCTACAGCTCACCATTCTCTTCATTGTCCAACGCCTGCTCTGTTCAGTGACACATATCCTACAGCTCACCATTCTCTTCATTGTCCAACGCCTGCTCTGTTCACACAGTGACACATATCCTACAGCTCACCATTCTCTTCATTGCCCAACGCCTGCTCTGTTCAGTGACACATATCCTACAGCTCACCATTCTCTTCATTGTCCAACGCCTGCTCTGTTCAGTGACACATATCCTACAGCTCACCATTCTCTTCATTGCCCAACGCCTGCTTCTCTGTTCAGTGACACATATCCTACAGCTCTCCATTCTCTCATTGTCCAACGCCTGCTCTGTTCAGTGACACATATCCTACAGCTCACCATTCTCTTCATTGTCCAACGCCTGCTCTGTTCACACAGTGACATATATCCTACAGCTCACCATTCTCTCTCATTGTCCAACACCTTCTCTGTTCAGTGACACATATCCTACAGCTCACCATTCTCTTCATTGCCCAACGCCTGCTCTGTTCAGTGACACATATCCTACAGCTCACCATTCTCTTCATTGTCCAACGCCTGCTGTTCACACAGTGACATATATCCTACAGCTCACCATTCTCCTCATTGTCCAACGCCTTCTCTGTTCAGTGACACATATCCTACAGCTCACCATTCTCTTCATTGCCCAACGCCTGCTCTGTTCAGTGACACATATCCTACAGCTCACCATTCTCTTCATTGCCCAACGCCTGCTCTGTTCACACAGTGACACATATCCTACAGCTCACCATTCTCTTCATTGTCCAACGCCTGCTCTGTTCACACAGTGACACATATCCTACAGCTCACCATTCTCTTCATTGTCCAACGCCTTCTCTGTTCAGTGACACATCCTACAGCTCACCATTCTCTTCATTGTCCAACGCCTTCTCTGTGTTCAGTGACACATATCCTACAGCTCACCATTCTCTTCATTGTCCAACGCCTTCTCTGTTCAGTGACACATATCCTACAGCTCACCATCTCTTCATTGTCCAACGCCTTCTCTGTTCAGTGACACATATCCTACAGCTCACCATCTCTTTCATTGCCCAACGCCTTCTCTGTTCAGTGACACATATCCTACAGCTCACCATTCTCTTCATTGTCCAACGCCTGCTCTGTTCACACAGTGACACATATCCTACAGCTCACCATTTTCTTCATTGCCCAACGCCTGCTCTGTTCACACAGTGACACATATCCTACAGCTCACCATTCTCTTCATTGTTCAAACCTGCTCTGTTCACACAGTGACATATATCCTACAGCTCACCATTCTCTTCATTGTCCAACGCCTTCTCTGTTCAGTGACACATACCCTACAGCTCACCATTCTCTTCATTGTCCAACGCCTGCTCTGTTCAGTGACACATATCCTACAGCTCACCATTCTCTTCATTGTCCAACGCCTGCTCTGTTCACACAGTGACATATATCCTACAGCTCACCATTCTCTTCATTGTCCAACGCCTTCTCTCTGTTCAGTGACACATATCCTACAGCTCACCATTCTCTTCATTGCCCAACGCCTGCTCTGTTCAGTGACACATATCCTACAGCTCACCATTCTCTTCATTGCCCAAACGCCTGCTCTGTTCACACAGTGACACATATCCTACAGCTCACCATTCTCTTCATTGTCCAACGCCTGCTCTGTTCACACAGTGACACATATCCTACAGCTCACCATTCTCTTCATTGTCCAACGCCTTCTCTGTTCAGTGACACATATCTACAGCTCACCATTCTCTTCATTGTCCAACGCCTTCTCTGTTCAGTGACACATATCCTACAGCTCACCATTCTCTTCATTGTCCAACGCCTTCTCTGTTCAGTGACACATATCCTACAGCTCACCATTCTCTTCATTGTCCAAACGCTTCTCTGTTCAGTGACACATATCCTACAGCTCACCATTCTCTTCATTGCCCAACGCCTTCTCTGTTCAGTGACACATATCCTACAGCTCACCATTCTCTTCATTGTCCAACGCCTGCTCTGTTCACACAGTGACACATATCCTACAGCTCACCATTCTCTTCATTGCCCAACGCCTGCTCTGTTCACACAGTGACACATATCCTACAGCTCACCATTCTCTTCATTGTCCAACGCCTGCTCTGTTCACACAGTGACACATATCCTACAGCTCACCATTCTCTTCATTGCCCAACGCCTGCTCTGTTCCACACAGTGACACATATCCTACAGCTCACCATTCTCTTCATTGCCCAACGCCTGCTCTGTTCAGTGACACATATCCTACAGCTCACCATTCTCTTCATTGTCCAACGCCTGCTCTGTTCACACAGTGACATATATCCTACAGCTCACCCATTCTCTTCATTGTCCAACGCCTGCTCTGTTCAGTGACACATATCCTACAGCTCACCATTTCTCTTCATTGTCCAACGCCTGCTCTGTTCACACAGTGACATATATCCTACAGCTCACCATTCTCTTCATTGTCCAACGCCTGCTCTGTTCACACAGTGACACATATCCTACAGCTCACCATTCTCTTCATTGCCCAACGCCTGCTCTGTTCAGTGACACATATCCTACAGCTCTCCATTCTCTTCATTGTCCAACGCCTTCTCTGTTTCAGTGACACATATCCTACAGCTCACCATTCTCTTCATTGCCCAACGCCTGCTCTGTTCACACAGTGACACATATCCTACAGATCTCCATTCTCTTCATTGCCCAACGCCTGCTCTGTTCAGTGACACATATCCTACAGCTCACCCATTCCCTTCATTGTCCAACGCCTTCTCTGTTCAGTGACACATATCCTACAGCTCACCATTCTCTTCATTGCCCAACGCCTGCTCTGTTCACACAGTGACACATATCCTACAGCTCTCCATTCTCTTCATTGCCCAACGCCTGCTCTGTTCAGTGACACATATCCTACAGCTCACCATTCTCTTCATTGCCCAACGCCTGCTGCTCTGTTCACACAGTGACACATATCCTACAGCTCACCATTCTCTTCATTGCCCAACGCCTGCTCTGTTCACACAGTGACACATATCCTACAGCTCACCATTCTCTTCATTGCCCAACGCCTGCTCTGTTCACACAGTGACACATATCCTACAGCTCACCATTCTCTTCATTGTCCAACGCCTTCTCTGTTCAGTGACACATATCCTACAGCTCACCATTCTCTTCATTGCCCAACGCCTTCTCTGTTCAGTGACACATATCCTACAGCTCACCATTCTCTTCATTGCCAACGCCTTCTCTGTTCAGTGACACATATCCTACAGCTCACCATCTCTCTTCATTGCCCAACGCCTTCTCTGTTCAGTGACACATATCCTACAGCTCTCCATTCTCTTCATTGCCCAACGCCTTCTCTGTTCAGTGACACATATCCTACAGCTCACCATTCCATTCTCTTCATTGCCCAACGCCTTTCTCTGTTCAGTGACACATATCCTACAGCTCACCATTCTCTTCATTGCCCAACGCCTTCTCTGTTCAGTGACACATATCCTACAGCTCACCATTCTCTTCATTGTCCAACGCCTGCTCTGTTCAGTGACACATATCCTACAGCTCACCATTCTCTTCATTGTCCAACGCCTGCTCTGTTCACAGTGACACATATCCTACAGCTCACCATTCTCTTCATTGCCCAACGCCTGCTCTGTTTACACAGTGACACATATCCTACAGCTCACCATTCTCTTCATTGCCCAACGCCTGCTCTGTTCACACAGTGACATATATCCTACAGCTCACCATTCTCTTCATTGCCCAACGCCTGCTCTGTTCACACAGTGACACATATCCTACAGCTCACCATTCTCTTCATTGTCCAACGCCTTCTCTGTTCAGTGACACATATCCTACAGCTCACCATTCATTCTCTTCATTGCCCATCGCCTTCTCTGTTCAGTGACACATATCCTACAGCTCACCATTCTCTTCATTGCCCAACGCCTTCTCTGTTCAGTGACACATATCCTACAGCTCACCATTCTCTTCATTGCCCAACGCCTTCTCTGTTCAGTGACACATATCCTACAGCTCTCCATTCTCTTCATTGCCCAACGCCTTCTCTGTTCAGTGACACATATCCTACAGCTCACCATTCTCTTCATTGCCCAACGCCTTCTCTGTTCAGTGACACATATCCTACAGCTCACCATTCGCTTCATTGCCCAACGCCTTCTCTGTTCAGTGACACATATCCTACAGCTCACCATTCTCTTCATTGTCCAAACGCCTGCTCTGTTCACAGTGACACATATCCTACAGCTCACCATTCTCTTCATTGTCCAACGCCTGCTCTGTTCAGTGACACATATCCTACAGCTCACCATTCTCTTCATTGTCCAACGCCTGCTCTGTTCACACAGTGACACATATCCTACAGCTCACCATTCTCTTCATTGTCCAACGCCTTCTCTGTTCACACAGTGACACATATCCTACAGCTCACCATTCTCTTTATGCCCAACGCCTGCTCTGTTCACACAGTGACACATATCCTACAGCTCACCATTTCTCTCATTGCCCAAACGCCTGCTCTGTTCACACAGTGACACATATCCTACAGCTCACCATTCTCTTCATTGTCCAACGCCTGCTCTGTTCAGTGACACATATCCTACATCTCACCATTCTCTTCATTGTCCAACGCCTTCTCTGTTCAGTGACACATATCCTACAGCTCACCATTCTCTTCATTGTCCAACGCCTTCTCTGTTCAGTGACACATATCCTACAGCTCACCATTCTCTTCATTGTCCAACGCCTTCTCTGTTCAGTGACACATATCCTACAGCTCACCATTCTCTTCATTGCCCAACGCCTGCTCTGTTCAGTGACAGTGACATATCCTACAGCTCACCATTCTCTTCATTGCCCAACGCCTGCTCTGTTCACACAGTGACACATATCCTACAGCTCACCATTCTCTTCATTGTCCAACGCCTGCTCTGTTCTGTTCAGTGACACATATCCCTACAGCTCACCATCTCTCTTCATTGTCCAACGCCTGCTCTGTTCAGTGACACATATCCTACAGCTCACCATTCTCTTCATTGTCCAACGCCTTCTCTGTTCAGTGACACATATCCTACAGCTCACCATTCTCTTCATTGCCCAACGCCTGCTCTGTTCAGTGACACATATCCTACAGCTCACCATTCTCTTCATTGCCCAACGCCTGCTCTGTTCACACAGTGACACATATCCTACAGCTCACCATTCTCTTCATTGTCCAACGCCTTCTCTGTTCAGTGACACATATCCTACAGCTCACCATTCTCTTCATTGTCCAACGCCTGCCTTCTCTGTTCAGTGACACATATCCTACAGCTCACCATTCTCTTCATTGCCCAACGCCTGCTCTGTTCACACAGTGACACATATCCTACAGCTCACCATTCTCTTCATTGTCCAACGCCTTCTCTGTTCAGTGACACATATCCTACAGCTCACCATTCTCTTCATTGTCCAACGCCCTTCTCTGTTCAGTGACACATATCCTACAGCTCACCATTCTCTTCATTGTCCAACGCCTTCTCTGTTCAGTGACACATATCCTACAGCTCACCATTCTCTTCATTGTCCAACGCCTTCTCTGTTCAGTGACACATATCCTACAGCTCACCATTCTCTTCATTGTCCAACGCCTGCTCTGTTCAGTGACACATATCCTACAGCTCACCATTCTCTTCATTGCCCAACGCCTGCTCTGTTCAGTGACACATATCCTACAGCTCACCATTCTCTTCATTGTCCAACGCCTGCTCTGTTCACACAGTGACACATATCCTACAGCTCACCATTCTCTTCATTGCCCAACGCCTGCTCTGTTCACACAGTGACATATATCCTACAGCTCACCATTCTCTTCATTGTCCAACGCCTGCTCTGTTCAGTGACACATATCCTACAGCTCACCATTCTCTTCATTGTCCAACGCCTGCTCTGTTCACACAGTGACACATATCCTACAGCTCACCATTCTCTTCATTGCCCAACGCCTGCTCTGTTCACACAGTGACATATATCCTACAGCTCACCATTCTCTTCATTGCCCAACGCCTGCTCTGTTCACAGTGACATATATCCTACAGCTCACCATTCTCTTCATTGCCCAACGCCTTCTCTGTTCAGTGACACGTATCCTACAGCTCACCATTCTCTTCATTGTCCAACGCCTGCTCTGTTCACACAGTGACACATATCCTACAGCTCACCATTCTCTTCATTGCCCAACGCCTGCTCTGTTGACACAGTGACACATATCCTACAGCTCACCATTCTCTTCATTGCCCACGCCTGCTCTGTTCACACAGTGACATATATCCTACAGCTCACCATTCTCTTCATTGTCCAACGCCTGCTCTGTTCACACAGTGACACATATCCTACAGCTCACCATTCTCTTCATTGCCCAACGCCTGCTCTGTTCACACAGTGACATATATCCTACAGCTCACCATTCTCTTCATTGTCCAACGCCTGCTCTGTTCACACAGTGACACATATCCTACAGCTCACCATTCTCTTCATTGTCCAACGCCTCTTCTGTTCACACAGTGACACATATCCTACAGCTCACCATTCTCTTCATTGCCCAACGCCTGCTCTGTTCACACAGTGACATATATCCTACAGCTCACCATTCTCTTCATTGTCCAACGCCTGCTCTGTTCACACAGTGACACATATCCTACAGCTCACCATTCTCTTCATTGTCCAACGCCTCTTCTGTTCACACAGTGACACATATCCTACAGCTCACCATTCTCTTCATTGTCCAAGGCCTGCTCTGTTCACACAGTGACATATATCCTACAGCTCACCATTCTCTTCATTGTCCAACGCCTGCTCTGTTCAGTGACACATATCCTACAGCTCACCATTCTCTTCATTGTCCAACGCCTCTTCTGTTCACACAGTGACACATATCCTACAGCTCACCATTCTCTTCATTGTCCAAGGCCTGCTCTGTTCACACAGTGACATATATCCTACAGCTCACCATTCTCTTCATTGTCCAACGCCTGCTCTGTTCACACAGTGACATATATCCTACAGCTCACCCTCTTCTCTTCATTGTCCAAGGCCTGCTCTGTTCACACAGTGACACATATCCTACAGCTCACCATTCTCTTCATTGTCCAATGCCTGCTCTGTTCACACACAGTGACATATATCCTACAGCTCACCATTCTCTTCATTGTCCAAGGCCTGCTCTGTTCACACAGTGACATATATCCTACAGCTCACCATTCTCTTCATTGTCCAAGGCCTGCTCTGTTCACACAGTGACACAATCTGCTCCCTCCGCTCTCTGTGTTTACTGTGCCCCCCATCCCTCCCTGCTCCTGTTTGGGAATAGCACAAAGGCTTCCCAGTTCCAGTAATTCACTCTCTTCCTGCCAGTCCTCCACTCTGCTTCTGCCCACATCTGAATTCGTCCTGCCCCTCCCCCCCCCCCCCCCCCCTCTTTCAAACAAGACGCCACTTTCATGTCAGTCGCTGAAAGTATTATTGATGATAACACCAAAGAAGACGATCCTGCTCCAGTGGCGGGATACATGCCAGCAGTGTGCTGCTGCCACGATGACCGTGCATCCGGGGCCAAGTTCCAGCAGACAACACAGTCTCTCTGTGCAGAACTGCATGAGGCTACACAGGCATTTAAGACTGAAATGAATGCTATCACTATTCAATTACTACGCGTCTAGTCCAAAAACGCCAAAACACCCCCATTCCCACCCTCCAAATGACAAAGCCCGTTCTAAGACTACATCCCCCAATCATTCTCTCCCAAATCACCCATCCTCTAATTCCATTGTCAATGTGGGTGATGGGTAATGTTGAAAGTGGACACAGTGCAGGCAAAGGAGACTCCTCACCAGAGTCCCTCAGTCAGTAGACCATTCTAACCCTCTGCACCACAGTCCCTCAGTCAGTAGACCATTCTAACCCCACTGCACCACAGTCTCTCAGTCAGTAGACCATTCTAACCCTCTGCACCACAGTCCCTCAGTCAGTAGACCATTCTAACCCTCTGCACCAGCACAGCCCCTCAGTCAGTAGACCATTATAACCCTCTGCAGCACAGTCCCTCAGTCACTAGACCATTATATAACCCTCTGCAGCACGTCGATGTCACTAACGACGACACACCCATTCTGCTGGGGGAGGATGTAGTGTTGGATCTCTCCTGCTCCACACCTCCTGGCACTAAGTCTCAGACGTGTGCGTCAGTGACCTGACAGTCACCCATCTGACTAAGTCACTTAGTGGCAGACGCCAACACCGACAGTGAAGCAGTCCCTAGTTCACTTTGGGATCCAAGACTGCGCTCACGTCCAGGTCTCAGCAGACAGCTTCATTAACAGTGACTGGTGGTAAGACCTTTTCTGCGCTGGAGGCTCTTTGCTATAGCTCTACTCCTAGCCCCTATTATTCAGCCAGCCAGAGGACATCTATTCATCCCTATCCTTCATCTGAGCAACAGGAACCCGCTGCAGGTGTGTGCTGGCATCAGTGTGCACTAAAAGGACCACACGGCTGTCTTCAACACCAGCAGTAGAGCACCCAGAGTAGCTTTATAACAAAATGTCACTTTACCTACAAGGGAAGGGACAATGATATTTTACATCTTCTCATATAGAGCATTGGGCTTTTTTGTGTTGCCATGCCGTGTAACTTTGTCTCCATTGACCTCATCAGTTTTACTCTCTCCCTCTCTCGCTCCTTCCGTCTGTTTGTTTTACGCACACACAAACAAAAAATCTGAAGGAAACGTTCTTTAGTGTTTATTGAATGAAAGCAGTATTGTTCAGTATTGTTGTGTGAGGGGGGGGGGGGGGTGGTGTGTGTGTGTGTGTGGGGGGGGGGGGGGGCGGACTAGCTAATTTTGTACATTTCGTGACAATCATGTTACAGCTACAAATCGTCACTGATGTGGACGGACAAGACAATGGCCTATTTCGTTCACCATTATTTATTTGGGGACATGTTGCTACATTTAACACGCAGAACAGATGTGGGATACTGCACGCTAACGACCCCTGACCTTGAGACGTTTCGAGAGCTGCAGACCTCTCCCGAGGCACTCTGGTTGTACTCGTGCCCAAGAAGAAATGCCCACCGAGACGGAAATGTATTTGTGCGAGCACAGCAACCAGCAGTTTCTCCCGCCGTCTTTGCCATCTGTATCTAAGATCGTTTTGGCCGACCTGAGAACTAAGGGTAGGAGAGATGAGTGACGGTCTGTCCTTCTAACCACACTGTTTACCATTTTTCTGGCTTGTGATTCCACCAGCTACTGCTGGACCCAAGACCCCCACTCCTTTGGCCACAACCCTGAGTCCTGGGATATCCCGTCATCCCTCACATGTCCAGTGACCACGCCGTCACTTCCTCCCTTCCTACGGCTGTCAGACAGGAAGTCAGAGAGTTCCTTACAGCCTGCTGTGTGACCATCGTCAGGACTGTGTGGACAACAGTGATGAAGACTTTTGTGTCCACAAGCCCTGTCCTTCACAGGCAATAAGATGCGGCTTGAGCCAACAGGTCAAATCATCTAGCGTCTCTGTTGTAGACAGCCTTGCATTCTCCATTATATGTTTGAAAAAGAAGCAAACCATAGAAATTCTGTTTGAATGCATAATGATTTTTTTCACGCTTTAAGAAGGACCTTTGCTACATGCATGACATCGGAAAACTGATTTCAACGGACATCTCAAATATTCGTACTCTTCATATAACACAATGTGGGGGCGGCTTTCTATCATTTACGTTTTGTTTCAGTGCCTGGCTTGGAAGATCGTTGGGTTATGTCTTATTCCACTTGTTTGTTAGTAAACTAAAAATTTAATCTGACGGGAGACTGCTAGGCAGATAAAAAGCTGAAAGCATGCAACATCCTTGAATGAACTTTCGGTTTATTAAAAAAAACTTTTCTCTTGTGCTAGATTGACTGTTATCAGTTTACTGGCCCTCCCACAAAGCTTTGATCGCAGAATTTTAGGTGGTGTGTCCCTGCTAGTATTATAAGTGGTATGTCCCTGTTAGTATTATAAGTGGTGTGTCCCTGTTAGTATTATAAGTGGTGTGTCCCTTAGTTATAAGAATTATAAGTATAAGTGGTTGTGTCCCTGTTAGTGTTATAAGTGGTGTGTCCCTGTTAGGAATTATAAGCGGTATTATAAGTGGTGATGTGTCCCTGTTAGAATTATACGTAATGTGTCCCTGTTAGTGTTATAAGTGGTGTGTCCCTGTTAGAATTATAAGTAATGTGTCCCTGTTAGAATTATAAGTGGTATGTCCCTGTTAGTATTATAAGTGGTGTGTCCCTGTTAGAATTATAAGTAATGTGTCCCTGTTAGTATTATAAGTGGTGTGTCCTGTTAGTTAGAATTATAAGCGGTGTGTCCCTGTTAGAATTATAAGTGGTGTGTCCCTGTTAGGATTATAAGCGGTGTGTGTCCCTGTTAGAATTATAAGCGGTGTGTCCCTGTTAGAATTATAAGCGGTGTGTCCCTGTTAGTATTATAAGCGGCGTGTCCCTGTTAGAATTAAGAATTGGTAAGTGGTGTGTCCCTGTTAGGATTATAAGTGGTGTGTCCCTAGGAACAGACTGACACAATTAAGTGGTTACAAAGCAAGGTGACTGCAGGAGGAAGTTAAAACAAACTTAAAGGTTGAATGACTGTTCAGCCGAAACAAAAGAGAAAAGGAACAGAGTTCTTTCTGTCTTCTAATCTGGTTTTCTCTTTCGTTCGGCAAAACAGTAATTTAGCTTTTAAGTTTGACACAACCAGCCCGAGACTATTGAGGAGGTTCACGAGGACACAGAAGTAGACTCTGCACAGATGCCTGAACCAGCTTCGTTCTCACTGTGGACTCCAGTGGCTCCCTTTTGCTGTCCATGAAGGATTTAAAGTTTATGCTTCAACACCTTTCTCCTCAGTTTCCCCTCCAGCTTGATTTCATCCCCTCCACAACCCCAGCTCCCAACCGCTGCTTCTCCCGCCACATTCCCCATCTATGTCGGGATTTAAACAGACAATCATCACCACGTTATGATCATCACGAAAGAGGAGCTGTTTGTTCTGCATTTCTTGTCCTACAAATTATTGTGTTCCATATTCACGCCCAACAAACTACTTGTGGATTTCGTTTTCAGGAGAGCTTAGAAAATGTCATTGTGCACAATTCTTAGCTGCTGCGAGAGTTAAGGCCTCTTCAAATGCTTGTGCAATGAGACAGAGAGCGCGCAGACCGGTTTTCACACACACACACACACACACACACACACACACACACACACACACACACACACACACACACACACACACAACACACACACACACACACACGCACACACACACACACACACACACACACACTATGATTTAGTTTAAACGGTATGTGTATATGAATGTGAATTTTATGGTGGTAATAATGTGTCTGTATAGTGGGACATTGCTTCAGTGTAGACAGTAGGTTTCTAGAGTTCGTTTATGCTTTAGTGGCAACTCCATGTCCAGTTTATCATTTCTTTCTTTCTATGTACATTCTGTTTGCGTGGTCTGTGGGTGATTAACTGACAACGGTATACGTGTATGGGCTGCTCTGCACTTAAATGACAGACTAGGTATGCACAATAGCCTAATATGAATAATTTCCTTCTATCGAAAACATCTTTGTATTTTGTAACATTACCCCGTACACACCACACACACACACACACACACACACACACACACACACACACACACATATATATATATATATATATATATATATATATATATATATATATATATATATATATATATATATATCTATATATATATTATATATATATATATATATATATATAATATATGTGTGTGTGTGTGTGTGTGTGTGTGTGTGTGTGTGTGTGTGTGGTGTGTGTGTGTGTGTGTGTGTGTGAACACAGTGTTGCAACGCTACCAGGCGATGTGATGGACAGAAAGACTGTTGGAATGGAGAAGATGAAGATTACTGTAGATCGAGCTCGGAATCGGACATTGATTTTTTTGTAAGTTTAGACCTGCTCATTATGCTCCCTCTTGCTGCTCCGGCTGCTGTTTATTTCACGAAATACTGGCATACGATACGTCGACTGAATCAGACACACGTTTTAGGGTCATTTCACATGCCCAAAACCCACTATCAGTGCCCCAAGGGTTACTGTCTGCCAGTGTTCACCAGGTGTAACGGGGTGTATGACTGCCCAGAGTGGCAGGATGAAGAGGGGTGTGAGCACTACCAGTGTCCAGGATATTACCGCTGTCATGGCTCTTCCATCTGTCTTGCATCCCTCCCACACATGTGTGACGGCATGTACCACTGCCCACAGTCTGATGACGAACTGTTTCTGTGACCTGCACTGTCCCACAGAGTGCACCTGCCATGGCCTGGCTTTCACCTGCCCTCACTGGTTCTCTGCTGGCCAGTTTCCAGACCTGAAATACCTGAATGCTCGTGGCAGTGGGATGACGATGGAACAGATGTCATCCAACATGATGCTGGTCTATCTCAGCCTGGCCAGCTGCCAGGTGTCTGTGTTAGGAAACACCTCCTTCATGAACATGGTCACTCTGGATCTTAGTGACAATCATATTGTCTCTCTCTCACCAAAGTTATACAGGGCATGTTGAATTTTACAGGCCTTGTTTCTTTTCCAACACATCCCCTTTACAGCTTTCTGCATGAGGAGGATTCCCCAAAGCTCTCACCACTCAGGCATAGCATTTGAACAGGTCAAGGTCTTATATCTGTCTGGAATCCATCTCCAAACAATCCCTAACAAGGTGGGCAGTCTCTTTCCCTGGCGTCCGATGGCTGAATGTTTCGGGTGCGGTACGCGTCACATCACAGAGCAAAGCATCCAGGTGATGACACAGCTGGAGACATTGGACATGACAGGCTGTATGCTTGCTTGACATTCAGAGGGGCATTTTCAGGAATCTTACTCAACTAGCTGCTGTATATGCTGACAATTACAAGCTGTGCTGTAGTGCAGGTTCAGTAGACGGCTTCAACCTCAGCAACTGCCATGCCCCGATCAATGAGCTCTCATCGTGTGGAGACTTTGCTTCGGTCCAGTCTGTACCGAGGCGTGCTGAGCACATTTTCCTCATTGGCCATACTGGGCAAACCTGGTCAGCGTGGCATATCGCCTAGTGACTATCAAACAAGGCGAGTCCCACAGGCTTCAATGTGCTTGTAGTTCACCTGTGTGTGTCCGACTTTCTGATGGGGCTGTACCTGGCAGTGATAGGAATAGCTGACAGGATGTATCGGAACATCTACGTGTGGGAAGATGAGTCATGGAGACACAGTCCTGTGTGTCAGCTTGCAGGCTTCCTGTCCCTGCTTTCTTCTGAAGTGTCTGCTGCTATCATCTGTCTCATCACTCTGGACCGCTTTCCTGGCTGTGCGATTTCACTCTCCACTTCCTGAACTTCAGCAGCACTCAGGCACAACTGGCCAGTGGTGCATGCTGGGTAATGGGCATCCTGCTGGCAGCTGTGCCCTTCTTTCCAGGTCATGCTCACTGGGAGTAAGGAGTTCTACAGTCAGACAGGCATCTGCATCCCTCTGCCGATCACAAGGAAAAAGACTTTGCTGGCTATACGTACGCTTTTGCTGTTATGATCGTTTATAATTTTCATTTTATCCTTGCCATTGCATTAGGGCAGATGGGTATATTTCATTCTGTGCACACTAGTTATATGTCAGCTTTCTCAGTCTCGTCAAAAATCCCAGGACACTGACATTGCCCGCCGACTGTTCACCATCGCTATGTCAGACTTCCTGTGCTGGTCCCCATTGGGTCTGCTGGGTCTCCTGGCCTCTCAGGGCGTGCCTGTGTCTGGAGAGGTCAACGTTGCCATGGCAATCTTCGTCTCGCTTGCCCTTTTAACTCAGCCGCGTCAATCCCTTTCTGTACACTGTGAATGTGCTGATGGAAAAACGACATCGAGCCAGGGAAGACAGACTGCTGAAGTGGGTACAATGCTCTCGGAGCTGAAGTAACAGTAGTGGTTTGAATGTCAGCGTAGTGACGGGATATATTTCAGGGTTTAACCTGAGCCATTTTTGGCATTGCGCTCTCCCCCAGAGAGCATCAGCCTGTTTATTTGCCAAAGCAACCTCTTAAGTGTTAAAAAAAACATTTAGATTTGTTTCAGTTCAAGTAGGACATGTTAGGACAGTTTTCGCATTTGCTGAAACAAACAGAAAGCTAATTCAGTCCTGTCGTACTTCAGCAACAAGTTCGTTGAAATGGTTGTTTCTACGTAAGCTTTGATGGGTCTGAGTAAGAAACACACACACACACACACACACACACACACACACACACACACACACACACACAAACACACACACAGAGAGAGAGAGAGAGAGAGCGAGAGAGAGAGAGAGAGAGTTTTGCCCGAATAACTCCGGTAGATTCTGTTCAAACATTACAAAACCTGATGATAAGAGACTTTGTTGGAGCTGCAAATTTCCATTACGCCTTTGTTTCACATCATCAGTCCTGCTGTCATAGGGCACGGGGAGAAGAGTTAGACAGCTGCCATAGATCAGTCCAGCTGTCCATAGGGCACGGGGGGGGAGAAGAAGAGTTAGACAGCTGATCAGTCCTGTCATAGGGCACGGATCAGTCCTGAGATAGAAACGGGGAGACAGAGTTAGACAGCTGATCAGTCCTGCTGTCATAGGGCACGGGGAGAAGAGTTAGACAGCTGATCAAGTCCAGTCTGCTGTCATAGGGCACGGGGAGAAGAGTTATAGGAAGCAGCTGATCAGTCCTGCTGTCATAGGGCACGGGGAGAGAAGAGTTAGACAGCTGATCAGTCCTGATGTCATAGGGCACGGGGGAGAAGAGTTAGACAGCTGATCAGTCCTGTCATAGGGCACGGGAGAAGAGTTAGACAGCTGATCAGCCTGAGTCCAGTCCTGATGTCATAGGGCACGGGGAGAAGAGTTAGACAGCTGATCATCCTGCTGTCTAGGGCACGGGGAGAAGAGTTAGACAGCTGATCAGTCCTGCTGTCATAGGGCACGGGGAGAAAATAGAGTTAGACAGCTGATCAGTCCTGTCATAGGGCACGGGAGACGAAGAGTTAGACAGCTGATCAGTTCCTGTCCGCTGTCATAGGGCACGGGGAGAAGAGTTAGACAGCTGATCAGTCCTGCTGTCATAGGGCACGGGGAGAAGAGTTAGACAGCTGATCAGTCCTGTCATAGGGCACGGGGGAGAAGAGTTAGACAGCTGATCAGTCCTGCTGTCATGTCATAGGGCACGGGGAGGAAGAGTTAGTCATGTCTAGGGCACGGGAGAGAAGAGTTAGACAGCTGATCAGTCCTGCTGTCATAGGGCACGGGGAGAAGAGTTAGAACAGCTGATCAGTCCTGCTGTCATAGGGCAACTGGGAGAAGAGTTAGACAGCTGATCATAGACCTGCTGTCATAGGGCACGGGGAGAAGAGTTAGACAGCTGATCAGTCCTGCTGTCATAGGGCACGGGGAGAAGAGTTAGACAGCTGATCAGTCCTGCTGTCATAGGGCACGGGGAGAAGAAGAGTTAGACAGCTGATCAGTCCTGCTGTCATAGGGCACGGGGGAGAAGAGGACAAGAAAAAGTGCACGGACAGCTGCTGATCAGTCCTGCTGTCATAGGGCACGGGGAGAAGGAGTTAGACAGCTGATCAGTCCTGCTGTCATAGAGCACGGGGAGAAAGAGTTAGACAGCTGATCAGTCCTGCGTGCTGTCATAGGGCACGGGGAGAAGAGTTAGACAGCTGATCAGTCCTGCTGTCATAGAGCACGGGGAAAAGTGTTAAGAGTTAGACAGCTGGTCAGTCCCTGCTGTCATAGGGCACGGGGAGAAGAGTTAGACAGCTGATCAGTCTGCTGTCATAGGGCACGGGGAGAAGAGTTAGACAGCTGATCAGTCCTGCTGTCATAGGGCACGGGAGAAGAGTTAGACAGCTGATCAGTCCTGCTGTCATAGGGCACGGGGAAGAGTTAGACAGCTGATCAGTCCTGCTGTCATAGGGCACGGGGAGGGGAGAAGAGTTAGACAGCTGATCAGTCCTGCTGTCATAGGGCACGGGGGGAGAAGAGTTAGACAGCTGATCAGTCCTGCTGTCATAGGGCACGGGCACGGGGAGAAGAGTTAGACAGCTGATCAGTCCTGTCATAGGGCACGGGGAGAAGAGTTAGACAGCTGATCAGTCCTGCTGTCATAGGGCACGGGGGAGAAGTGTTAGACAGACAGCTGATCACGGGAGAAGAGTTTTAGACTGCTGTCATAGGGCACGGGGAGAAAGAGTTAGACTTAGACTGCTGGTCAGTACTGCTGTCATAGGGCACGGGGGAGAAGTGAAGTGTTAGACAGCTGATCAGTACTGCTGTCATAGGGCACGGGGGGAAGAGTTAGACAGCTGATCAGTACTGCTGTCATAGGGCACGGGGAGAAGAGTTTAGACAGCTGATCAGTCCTGCTGTCATATGGCACGGGGAGAAGAGTTAGACAGCTGATCAGTCCTGCTGTCATAGGGCACGGGGAGAAGAGTTAGACAGCTGGCCTGCGACTCTGCTGCACCCCTGTGCAGTGTCTGAACACGAATATCTACAATGATGTGAGAGAAAGCTTAGAGGTAGCTTGTATGCTCTCTCTCTCTCTTCTCTCCTCTCTCTCTCTCTCTCTCTCTCCTCTCTCTCTCTCTCTCTCTCTCTCTCTCTCTCCAACTCTCTCTCTCTCTCTCTCTCTCTCTCTCTCTCTCTCTCCTCTCTCTCTCTCTCTCTCTCTCTCTCTGTAAGTCTGTCTGTCTGTCTGTCTCTCTCTCCCCCCATCTCTCCCCCCCCTCTCTCTCTCTCTCTCCCTCTCTTGTGAGTCTGACTCGAATCGTTTGAAAGTATATATGCAGTGTATCAGTTCCTTAGAAACGTTAGTCTGGAAAGGTAAAATCAAACAAAAAGCTTCCAATCTCACATGTGTCATTTATCAAACGTTTCGTTCTTTTTTTTTCTTTTTTTTCTTTTCTTTTCTTTTTCTTTTTTTTTTTTTAGAAGAAAACCCAGACGATGTTTTACTTTTACTACCATGGTCAAGTCTTGCAGCCAGAACTCTGAGTAGCAGTAGCAACGACCGACAGTCGCTCTAGTACAGGTGTTTAAACTCACCTCGCCAAACCCCGTTACCAAGATCACTGATTGCTCAGCACAGAGATATCGATTGGAAGAGGCAGTCGTCCACCTCAGCACAAGAGGTATCGACTGGAAGAGGGCAGGCTGTCCACCTCAGCACAAAGAGGTATCGACTGGAAGAGGCAGCTGTCCACCTCAGCACAAAGAGGTATCGACTGGAAGAGGCAGCTGTCCACCTCAGCACACAGAGGTATCGAACTGGAAGAGGCAGCTGTCCACCTCAGCACAAAGAGGTATCGACTGGAGAGGGCAGCTGTCCACCTCAGCACAAAGAGGTATCGACTGGAAGAGGCAGCTGTCCATCTCAGCACAAAGAGGTATCGACTGGAAGAGGCAATTGTCCACCTCTGGCCCTGTTACAGCTCAGCACAAAGAAAATATAGATTGGAAGAGGCAGTTGTCCACCCCTGGCCCTGTTACAGCTCAGCACAAAGAGATATGGATTGGAAGAGGCAGTTGTCAGTGAACCCTGGCCCTGTTACAGCTCAGCACAAAGAGATATGGATTGGAAGAGGCAGTTGTCCACCCCTGGCCCTGTTACAGCACAGCACAAGAGATATGGATTGGAAGAGGCAGTTGTCTACCCCTGGCCCTGTTTACAGCGGCAGGCATTGTGTTATCTGCACGTATTGTTTTCAGAACCGAGCAACACAGATGCCTCCTGCTTCATCCGCACAACATCACGCACTTCGTGAACAACACGTGCTTTCCGTTTTTAATGTTGGGAGCTTTTGGTTTTTTGAGGCAACGTTTGTAAATCTGAAGTCGGTCTCCAAAAGATTACGTTTTTGGTTTGGATCATTTTCCGAGTTACATAAAATCTGTTTAGCTGAGCATTGACACAACTTCTTTTTACGTGTTGTTTGTGTTGAACTTTGCGCGTTAATTGCAACCATTCCCATAGGACAGAGTAACTGAGAGACATATCTAGCGGACAGATTATGTCACATTTCTGTAGATATGGTAATGCTGCTTACAGCCCAGCCAATTTGTTTCTTTTTAATTGTAAGCGATAATTTATCATTGCTAATTGTTGTAAAAGATTTGCTCTGTTACTTGAAACACTGCATGCAAACATTGGCTGCTTGCGGATGTCTGGTCTTATGAAGGGTCTAACAGCACACTGCTATTGGAGTTTTCTTTCCTGTTTGCAGTGGACTCACACAGAACACGATGGCAGTTCTCCAAACAGCTTCAAGGAAATGGACTGACCACATCGCCAGGCTCCTCCAGCAGGCTTCAACAGACGACCAAACATTACTCCTAGGTTCTCCCCGGCAAGCTGGAGAAACTCCTCCTCCAATCAGACAATTCATACGATCACCAGAACATGCAGGAGATACTGTGAAACAAAACCTTAGGCACGACCCTACAGCTTTATACAAAGACCCCACATAAAGTCATCGAGTAAATTACCAGGAATCTTAAAGACACCGTATAACAAAATTGCGTAATCGTGAACAAAAATTAAAAGACACTGAAATGATACTTTCAGATAATTCAGAACAAACTTCAAAAGATGGAGGGGCAACACTATCGGATTGTCCCGAAAGAGAATGTAGAAGACGCCAAAGCGACACCATGTTGTGGGTTCCCAACAGAATCCAAAGGACACCCCAAAATACTCTGAAACCAAGGACTCAGCCAAAGATGTCACTGTACTTACATCTGACATTTTGGCGTGTATGGTATCTGAACATAAACGACTCCTCTTTATGACATACAATGCCACCATTAATTTTCGTGCATCCCAAATTAACATTGGCAGTTTTTCAGCAAAATGCTTCTTCAAAGTGCACTCTTGTTTTCCACTTTGACAGGCAGAAGCCAATCAACCCAAAACTCTTACCACATTGGTCCTAGCCAGGAAAAGCTTGCACGTTTACTTTCACCATCAGACTTGTACACGTGCAAACTCTGTTACGATTCATGAGAAATACTTCAGCGGTCACAGGGAGCATTCGAAAAGACTGATCAACTGGAACAAAGTTTCGTGGACAGGGGTGTGAGCCAGAATATGACCCACTTCCTGTATATATTGCAAGAGAGAACGAAGTTGGGTGGTGTTTCGGATGAACGAATACCATGCGGATTACAATATGACCATGTTCGTCATGTGAAATATTACAATCGGTCTAAAAACATATTGAAGTTGTTCAGCTGTCAAGGACTATGGGTATGTTTGGTATGCATGTGTACGTGTATGCTTACACGTGTGTGTGTGTGCGTGTGTGTGTGTGTGTGTGTGTGTGTGTGTGTGTGTGTGTGTTGTGTGTGTGTGTGTGTGTGATTTTGATGGATAGGAATTGTCTGGTTTTGTGGTTTTTCTTGTGTGGTGTGTGTGTGGGTGGTGTGTGTGGTGTGTAATGTGTGTGTGGGTGGGGGGTGGTGGTGGTGGTGGTGCAATTTGAAGTATATGAATTGTCTTTATTTCTGTCTTTGTAGTGTGTGTGTGTGTGTGTGTGTGTGTGTGGTGTGGTGTGTGTGTGTGTGTGTGTGTGTGTGTGTGGGTGTGTGTGTGACTTTGAAGCATATGTATCGTCATTTTTCGGTGTTGATTTAAATCACAAATATCAAAACAGGCACTTTTTCAAATGGTAAAAAACACCAAGTCAGTCTCATTGTTTCTTTTCAGTGTCCATGACCAGGTCAGGTGGGACAGATACCAAAGCTCCACATTCTGACGAATGTATTTAATTGCTATGTTGGATATCTTTTGCAACCGTCTTCAAAGCGTTGGAATGTGTGTTGGCCTTTTACGTATTCGAATCCTTAATTTGAAAAAAAAAAAAGGCAAATGCAGTTCAAGATGATATCTGCTACCCATCTATTTAACGGCCAGATTTTTTGTTTTTTAATTCAGTGAATAAATGCATGCCCTTTTTTTTTAGTTTAAACGCATTTTCGTGGTATTTTTGAGGGTAGCCCAAGTTTTGTTTTATCAAAATTATCATAAGAAACCGAAAGTTTTTTTTATTATTATTATTATTATTATTATTGTTTTTTCATGTTGTTTGGCAAAATCTACATTCTTCACTTCAGCAATCTTTGCTGTTTTTTCTTTTCTTTCTCTTTTTTTTTTAATGATGTTTGGCAAAATCTACATTCTTCACTTCAGCAATCTTTATATAATTGTTTTCGTCATAGACACATCTGCTGCAAACCATGCTTTAGTTCCACATAACCCTCTTTTAATTCACAGCAACATTTCAGTCTAGTCTTTATCTCTCTAGTGTTTGAATGAAGTATATAATAAGCGATTATTGTGCAATAAAAATGCAGCAGCTTGTTGCATCAGACTTCGTTTTTAAGCTCAGGCCGAAGTGTAGATTAAAAGGAGTACTATAATGATAAAACATCAGCACAATAAAGGAAGGTTGTTTGCTGAGGCCCTTTTTCTAAGGGTCATGCCTAGGCAGTGACATGAGTCTCGCATTATGCCGCAGTGAGTCTCGCCGCATTATTCACGGAAAAGGAAAGTTTAGGAATGTAAGAGCGTGATGGAAAACACGATGCCAGTTATCATCACTACCACTAATATCAGTCTTTTGACCACAGTTAAGTTCCAGTTTTTCAGTTCATTTCAATGTTTTTCCTAGCTGTTCCTTTTTTTTTTTTTTTTACAAATCTGTAACATCTGTTTTTCTTCTTTTTTTTTCTTTTTTTTTTCAACTTTGCTTCCCTGCCATGTGCAGCTGTAAGTTTCATTCTCTTTTCGTCTTTTTGCCAATTGCAACTACAACTTTCGTTCTTTTTATTCCAGCTAACACTGTTTACACTCTTGTCTCATCCTGTGCGCTGTTGTCACACTAGGAAATGTATTCATTCATTTCCTTTGTGGCCTGTGGCTTGTAGATGTTCATGTGGCCACAGTTTCAGCCCCAAGAAACCAAGATCTTATCTACAGAGCCCTTCTCACAAAAAGAAAAGTTAAAGAAGCCATCGAAATTAAGACCAGACGCCCCAGCCTGAACAGAGATCAAGGCTTTGAATCCCCCCCCCCTACAATCACATCCTGACAACCCCCATCTACAATTCCTGACACCCCACACACACAACAGTCGTCCCACCAGGCCTCGCTGCCATAACAGCAACAAGTGAGCTGATGAAGACACAGCGACCCTGTCGAAATATTCTCCAAGTAAGTTTGTCTAAAAGCACACTAAAAAACTGCTTTTAACGTTTTTGTGCAGAGAGTCTTAGATCAGATATAAAAATATTGATGTACATCAAGAAACCAAAAAAAAAAAAAAAAAAAATCACATTACGTGTGTCATCTCTTAACATGATTTTCATGAGTCAGGTCTAAACTATTATATTTGGCATCAGGTACGTATCAACACTTTATAAGAACATTTTGATAGTGACTGATGCGTCACATGGAGTGCATCAAGGTTGTCTTCTTCCTTTGACTGACACGCGTTGGTGCATAAGGATGTGGCCTGTAAGTAGTCAGCACAGGATGTTTTTTCTTTCTCTTTCATTATAGCCAGCAGAGACACATGGTTAAACACTCTTTACATTCTACAAGATTTGGAAGATTTTGCTATATTTGTGGGAGTCCCTGTCCCTCTGCCAGAGGTCTTTTGACACGAATCTGAACTTTAGGTTTCAGATTGGTGTGTGGGGTGGAGGATCCACTCAAAGGTTTCAGAGTAGTGTGTGGAATGGAGAATCTGTTCAAAGGTTTCAGATTGGTGTGTGTAATGGACAATCTGTTCAAAGGTTTCAGAGAGTGTGTGGAATGGAGAATCTGTTCAAAGGTTTCAGATTGGTGTGTGGGATGGAGGATCTGCTCAAAGCTGGGGGGAAATTATTTTTTGTCCATTACATTTCACAGAAAGTGTGCGCAACTAAAAAGAATCGCCTGTTTTGCGGGTGTCCGAAGTTACCCCTGTGTGCATATCCTTTAAGGCAGAAATTGTGTCAGAAAAGTGAGAAAGGTCTTTATGAGCTTATTTAGAGCCCCATTTGGAGTCCCTGAACCGACGCTGTGAGCTCTGATTTGATTTAGAGCCCATAATATGGAACGCCTGAACCAACGCTGTGAGCTCTGAATTGATTTTGAACCCGTTTGGAGTGTCTGAACCAACGCTGGGAGCTCTGCACTGTACATGAAGCTACCTGAAGGAACGTGATTCAAACATCTTTTAGAGTTAGTTGTTGAGCAGGAAGTAGCAGTGACAACTCCTTCTGATTTCACAACACTGGTAAACGTTCTCTCACTCACTCAGGACTGATAGTTAACCCCTTACTTTCCCACAGAACTGGCCATTTGTGAGGGTTAGTCAAAAAAAAAGTCATTACAAAAGGCTGTTTGGAGTTAGGACATGGACCTTTCGGACCTGTTTAGAAACATATTGAGTTATTTCAGATAAAAATATCATGTTTCCACCTTCATCTTTCAGTTTCTGGAGCGAGATAAAAATACGATTCATTTTTTTTTTCCACCCGAATTGACACAGACAGGTGTCTTGCGTATAAATCCTGGGAAACACACTGTCTTTATAACGATCTGTCCATTTACAACATAATCCAAGAAATGTCTAAATATGATTTTCTTTTTATTCATATCATAGTCTGTAGGACACTTTAGGATCAACTAATATTGACACCAACACAACTAAAGAAAAAGAATGAAACAAACTGCAGCGTTACCGAAACACGACGAAAAAGCAGAAAGAGCACACAAAACAAAGTGTGAAGTAACGCACTTTAATGAACGACACAAAACAAGACAAGAAATTTTCGGCAATAAGCCTTCCTCAGCGACAAAACAATGAAAACAGTACAGACATTAACATGCACAATACTCCCCTTGTGAAGCCAAAGTGGTGAATGAAGTTGAAAGAGGGGGCAGTGGGAGAGAGGGTGAGTTGTGTTCGAGGAAGAGCACGAGGTTAGGAGAGAGAGAGAGGGAGGGGGTTTGTGGGGAGGTGAAGAGAGAGAGAGGAGAGGTGAGTGAAGAGAGGAGGAGGATGAGGAGAGAGAGGAGGAGAGAGAGAAGGACGAAGGAGAGGTGAGAGAGAGAGTGATGGAGAGAGGAGAGGGAGGAGTGAGGAGAGGGAGAGGGAGAGAGAGAGGAGAGAGAGGGGCGGGGGGACAAGGAAGAAGAGGGGGGGGAGAGAGAGAGAGGGGAGAGAGGAGAGAGGGGGGGGACGAGGGAGAGAGAGAGAGGAGGGAAGAGGACAGGGAGGGGAAGGAGAGTGAGGGGGGGGGGGGGGGGGTGATGTGTGATTGGGTGTAGTGGGGTGTTGCATATGAAAGAAATGAACAAGAGAGAACACAATAAATGAAATACAATATGCACCAAAAAAGCATCGTAAATGACAAGGGGATTGGGGGGGGGGGGGGGGGGGGGGGAAGGGGGTCAGCCGCCTAAAGCAACCGACCCAAGTCTGACCCTAGGGTAGGTTGCCCCCTACCAAAGCACCAAGGGGGTGAGAGGGAAAACGGGAGAAACCCGAGAAAAAAAAAAAAACCTAAAGACTAGCTAGGAGCTGCAGCTAGGAGCCCCAGGGCTCGCCCCCCCCCCCCCCCCCACCCCCATGAAAAAAAAAACTCTTGTGCGCAGGCACACACACACACACACACACAAAACCACACACACACACACACACACCACACACACGCCACACACATCCACACACACAACACACACACACACTCGTACCTATAATAATAATAAAAAAAAAAGAAAAAAAAAAAAAAGAAAAAAAAAAACCTGGGGGGGGGGGCGGTGGGGGGGGGTACAATGCAGAGTAAATGAGTAAATGTACAAACAAGGCATACATTAAAACATTTGGGTCGGGTAAAGAATAGGGAGGTAGGTGGTGTGCTATGATGGCGCAACAGAAAAAGGCAAAAATAAGAGCATTTAACGCAAAAGATAGATATGAGGTCATGATGAGAGGCGCTAACAACACACTCCCAATGAAAAAAAAAAAAAAAAAAAAAAAAAAAAAAAAAAAAAAAAAAAAAACGGAGTGGGGGGGGGGGGAGGGGGGGGGGCAGGAGGAGACGGGTGGGAGGGGAAGGGGGTGGGGGGGGGTCAGGAGAAAGATAAAAAAGGGACGTAAAGAGAGGACCCGTATGAGGGCCCTAAAGGAGAGATACCTGGGAAGTGCTACGGGGAGGAGGAAAGAGAATTCTGTTTAGTTTTCGTCACACAGGACGAAGCTCAGGTGAAGAGGTAGAAGAAAAAAACTGTATCCACCACTTCGTGGTTTTGTGGTCTAGTGCAGTGTAAATCAGCTGAACACTTGTGTCCATCCCAGCCATGTTCTGAATGTAATCATGTGGACAGCCAGGGTTTCAGAACTGCCCACAGCATGTGGTCCATCTGTCATGGTGTGGGGGTTGACCTTGGTAGTGATGACATGGACTGGCTTCCTTTCCATCCACTGCAGGACAGCAAACTGCACCTGACACAACACCACAACAAATCATTATCTATCGAAAATATGTTTTCCCTATTTATTTTACTCACCATTGCTTTTTTCCTGAAATATCAAAATAGAAATATTTCATAAACATGACTGTCATTACTTTCACAAGTGTGTGTGTGTGTGTGTGTGTGTGTGTGTGTGTGTGTGTGTGTGTGTGGTGTGTGTGTGTGATTACATGTAACACATGTAAATGTGTGAATAAGACGAAAACAAACAAACAAACAAGGAAAACAACGATGTAGGATGCGAGTGTAATAAAACATACACATCTTGCCAGAAAGTTTGGACATGACCGTTTGGTGGCAGACCATGCGTTTTCAGCTGGGGGAAAAAAAAGGATGGGGGCGTGGCGTTCGTGTGATATGAGGAAATCATGTTCACCAGCGAAAGATGGCACAGCTGGCACAAATCGACAATCTTGATGCCAGTCTTGCATCATGAACCGCAGGAAGTCTTCCCTTTTAATGTCCATCCCCCACGTTCTCGAGTCTGCTTGGTCGGCGCTGAGTTATCATTATCACCACTCTCCCCATCACTCGCCTCAGATAACAGTGCGTCCACTTCGTGTTCAGAATTTGAATTTCTCTCGCCTACACTTTAAGTAAAATCCTCATTACTTTTGTCAAAGTACCTGTAGACACAGCATGGTATTAGGAGAAGTCATCATTAATAACTAGATCATATTTCATATGGATCCATACAGGGATCAGGAGCCAGGATCAGGAGCCAGGATCCGTTTAAGTCAGATTTGAAGTTGAGTTTCTATGGAAGACGATGCCATTCCTTCACAGCTGAAATGGGGAATTCCTCCAGACATATTTCAGGGCCAACAAGTATTGTCTGAAGTTTTGAAAGTGATCAAGTTGAGCTGTGGCCCACCGTTGAATCTCATCGACACGACGTTGGAGACAAGGCTACAGATCAGGATAGGTAGTCCGACTGCATGATGTGGATCCATGTTTTATAAGGCAAACGATTACTTAAATAGCTAGTCAAGCCGCCTCTGAGGTAGTAGTTACCGAAAACTGTCTGAGGCTGTCAATGTTTGGCAGTGGGCCCTTAGCCAAGCAATCCTTTGTTCTTGGTATGAGACTTCGGCTGTCTGGCCCCGCTGTGCCTACACATGCTGACTGACTCCTGGCTGACTGGCCCGCACGGTGACTACACATGCTGACTCCTGGCTGACTGCCCTGCACTGTGACTACACATGCTGACTGACTCCTGGCTGACTGCCCTGCACTGTGACTACACATGCTGACTGACTCCTGGCTGACTGGCCCGCACTGTGACTACACATGCTGACAGACTCCTGGCTGACTGCCCTGCACTGTGACTACACATGCTGACTGTGACTCCTGGCTGACTCCTGGCTGCCCTGCACTGTGACTACACATGCTGACTGACTCCTGGCTGACTGCCCTGCACTGTGACTACACATGCTGACTGACTCCTGGCTGACTGCCCTGCACTGTGGACTACACATGCTGACTGACTCCTGGCTGACTGCCCTGCACTGTGACTACACATGCTGACTCCTGGCTGACTGGCCCTGCACTGTGCCTACACATGCTGACTGACTCCTGGCTGACTGGCCTGCACTGTGACTACACATGATGACTGACTCCTGGCTGACTGGCCCTGCACTGTGACTACACATGATGACTGACTCCTGCCTGACTGCCCTGCACTGTGACTGTGACTACACATGCTGACAGACTCTGGCTGACTGCCCTGCACTGTGACTACACATGCTGACTGACTCCTGGCTGACTGCCCTGCACTGTGACTACACATGCTGACAGACTCCTGGCTGACTGCCCTGCACTGTGACTACACATGCTGACTGACTCCTGGCTGACTGGGCCTGCACTGTGACTACACATGCTGACTGACTCCTGGCTGACTGCCCTGCACTGTGACTACACATGCTGACTGACTCCTGGCTGACTGCCCTGCACACTGTGACTACACATGCTGACCTGAGCTCCTGGCTGACTGGCCCTGCACTGTGACTACACATGCTGACTGACTCCTGGCTGACTGGCCTGCACTGTGACTACACATGCTGACTCCTGGCTGACTGGCCCTGCACTGTGACTACACATGCTGACTGACTCCTGGCTGACTGCCCTGCACTGTGACTACACATGCTGACACTGACTCCTGGCTGACTGGCCCTGCACTGTGACTACACATGCTGACTCCTGGCTGACTGACCCTGCACTGTGACTGTGACTACACATGCTGACTCCTGGCTGACTGCCCTGCACTGTGACTACACATGCTGACAGACTCCTGGCTGACTGCCCTGCACTGTGACATACACATGCTGACGACTCCTGGCTGACTGCCCTGCACTGTGACTACACATGCTGACTGACTCCTGGCTGACTGCCCTGCACTGTGACTACACATGCTGACAGACTCCTGGCTGAACTGCCTGCACCTGCACTGTGACTGACACATGCTGACTGGACCCTGGCTGACTGCCCTGCACTGTGACTACACATGCTGACAGACTCCTGGCTGACTGCCCTGCACTGTGACTACACATGCTGACTGACTCCTGGCTGACTGCCCTGCACTGTGACTACACATGCTGACAGACTCCTGCTGACTGGCCTGCACTGTGACTACACATGCTGACTCCTGGCTGACTGCCCTGCACTGTGACTACACATGCTGACTGACTCTCTGGCTGACTGGCCCTGCACTGTGACTACACATGCTGACAGACTCCTGGCTGACTGCCCTGCACTGTGACTACACTCATGCTGGACTGACTGTGACTACTGGCTGACTGGCCCTGCACTGTGGCCTGCACTGGACACACATGCTGACAGACTCCTGGCTGACTGGCCCTGCACTGTGACTACACATGCTGACAGACTCCTGGCTGACTGCCCTGCACTGTGACTACACATGCTGACAGACTCCTGGCTGACTGCCCTGCACTGTGACTACACATGCTGACAGACTCCTGGCTGACTGCCCTGCACTGTGACTACACATGCTGACTGACTCCTGGCTGACTGCCCCTGCACTGTGACTACACATGCTGACAGACTCCTGGCTGACTGGCCCTGCACTGTGACTACACATGCTGACAGACTCCTGGCTGACTGCCCCTGCACTGTGACTACACATGCTGACTGACTCCTGGCTGACTGGCCCTGCACTGTGACTACACATGCTGACTGACTCCTGGCTGCCCTGACTGTGACCCTGCACTGTGACTGCCACATGCTGACATGCTGACCTCCTGGCTGACTGGCCCTGCACTGTGACTTACACATGATGACAGACTCCTGGCTGACTGCCCTGCACTGTGCCTACACATGATGACTGACTCCTGGCTGACTGCCCTGCACTGTGCACTGTACACACATGATGACTGACTCCTGGCTGACTGACCTGCCCTGTGACTACACTGTGATGACATGACTGACACTCCTGGCTGACTGGCCCTGCACTGTGACTACACATGCTGACTGACTCTGGCTGACTGACTGGCCCTGCACTGTGACTACACATGATGACTCCTGGCTGACTGCCCTGCACTGTGACTACACACATGCTGACTGACTCCTGGGCTGACTGCCCTGCACTGTGACTACACATGCTGACTCCTGGCTGACTGCCCTGCACTGTGACTACACATGCTGACAGACTCCTGGCTGACTGGCCCTGCACTGTGACTACACATGATGACTCCTGGCTGACTGCCCTGCACTGTGACTACACATGCTGACTGACTCCTGGCTGACTGGCCCTGCACTGTGACTACACATGCTCTGGCTGACTGACCCTGCACTGTGACTTGCACTACACATGCTGACTCCTGGCTGACTGGACCCTGCACTGTGACTACACATGCTGACAGACTCCTGGCTGACTGCCCTGCACTGTGACTACACATGCTGACAGACTCCTGGCTGACTGGCCCCTGCACTGTGACTACACATGCTGACAGACTCCTGGCTGACTGCCCTGCACTGTGACTACACATGCTGACAGACTCCTGGCTGACTGCCCTGCACTGCCTACACACATGCTGACTCCTGGCTGACTGCCCTGCACTGTGACTACACATGCTGACAGACTCCTGGCTGACTGCCCTGCACTGTGACTACACATGCTGACAGACTCCTGGCTGACTGCCCTGCACTGTGACTACACATGCTGACTGACTCCTGGCTGACTGACCCTGCCTGCACTGTGACTACACATGCTGACTGACTCCTGGCTGACTGGCCCTGCACTGTGACTACACATGCTGACAGACTCCTGGCTGACTGCCCTGCACTGTGACTACACATGCTGACTCCCTGGCTGACTGCCCTGCACTGTGACTACACATGCTGACTGACTCCTGGCTGACTGGCCCCGCACAAGGTCGTGTGGCACTGGGGTGAATTTACAGAGAGGCCTGTAAGGAACGTGGCTTTTTTTCCTAGAGAGCATGGTGTGTAGAGAATTGATGAATGGTGTAGCTGTGTGAATCATTCTTTACATGTGCATGCATCTCCAGAAAATTCATTCGAAGATTTCAGCAATAGGTGCTGCTGAATAATGGTTGTGAGAACAATCTGTAGTACGTCAGTGGAATTAGAGTGTGGTTTGGGACATGTGGAGGTCATAAAGACGTTTATTTGATTGGTTGGTCGCTTGGTTTGGGAATTTTTGTTTGTTTCTTTTTTTTTGTTTTAAAACAGACTGTAATTGCCTTCTTGCTGTCTATTCATTTAATGACATTGGTTTCCAGAAGAGGGCGTTTTATTTTTTTTTCTTCCCAACGCAGCAGCCTTACCGCCTATCAGAGTTCTCTCGGTAACTGGCGAGTAATTGAATGGGAAGCTGTAGAAACATCTGCAGATACGTGTCTACAGATTCCAAATTTCCATTGACATTGCCTCCAACAGAAAAATCGGCAGAAACATGTCTATAGATTCCACATTTCCATTGACATTGACTCCAGTTAGGTTGTAGTTGTCTTGTGAGTGGGGAAGGGGGGGGTATCTTCCATTCTAGGGGAGGGGGGTGGAGGGAAAGGAGTATAACGGAAAATGATAGGAATCTTGCCTACACGCAGCAGGCTGAGATCAGGCCGCTCCTTCAAGCCAAACGCCGTTTCCCTGCCATTCCCTGCCACCCACACAGCGTTTTCTGATTATAAATGTGATGAAGAGAGGTATCTGATATATAACATGGCAGCGACAGTATTTCATAAAATGGCCGTAATTGTGACATTGTGTCTGAATTTGGCACTTGATTTTTTTTTTTTTTCAATATTCTGCGTGTTTGAGGATACTGAAATGAAAATAGACAAGTAAAGAATAACGAAGAGCTGAATCTGCTGAGCCTTCTAGACTTTATTTGACTTTTATCGCATTCCTCTTTTACAACAATTCATATCATTCCACATAGCATCGCGTACCTTATGCAGTACAGTCTATTCATTTTGTTGACAAGTATTCAGCAGCATGCATGCTTATTCCTTGGCGTGTGTTCCAGCCCACATGCACAGGTGAAAGAGAAGTTGTGTTCCACAGGGTTTGTGCAGTCACCAGGATTCAACCCGGAGTCCATGGTCCACTTTCCCCTTGGCCCCCTTGTCATGTACACCATGCTGACCGTCCCTACGTCACACACTGTTATGCTGAGTGAGCTTCATGCTGAGTTGGACGTAGCTTCTGTTCTCAGCCTCTACAATGACAGTGCTGACAACCAACCCAAGAAGCTGCTTTGGAAAGAACGTGGTAACAGTTTGCTTCCCTTGCCAGATGTCTACAAACACACACGACGGTTGTACCTCCAGTTCGAGGTTTGGCGTTACAAAAATGGACGTAGCCACGCTACTATGACGACGGAGTTCAACATTGAATACTTTATTTTCCCCATGTTTGCTGGCTTCCGGATTCTCTTCACATTCCACCAGGTGAGTGAGACAGCGTGTTGAGTATAGTGACGCATTGCTCACATGCTGACGTGTGAGTTCATCTGTCTCTTGACAATCCGGTGCGTATGTCGCGAGTCATTATCGTCTTTGTGAGGCATCGCTCACACACTTGCCGTTTGAGTTAATCTGTCGTGTGTGTGTGTGTGTGTGTGTGTTCTCACAGCCCCAGTCCACACCAGAACAGCTGAAGGACGGTCAGTGGAACTGCTCCAGTGCCACACTGGCCACACTTCCAGCCACACCTGGCCTGCAACCTGAGAGTGCAGTGCTCTGGGGGAGAGGACGAGGAACACTGTGGCTATCCAAACCTGTGGCCCTGGTGGCTTCATGGTGGATGACCACTGCTACGTGCTGGTCAGACCGGCAGGTTCGATCACTTACCCTCAGGCCAGGAAGGGGTGTACAGACCTGGGAGGTCACTTAGTGACCTTCAACACTCGGAAGGAGATGGGAACACTGGAAGATATTTTATGGGCTCGCAGCCGCAAGTTTGACTTTTACGTTGGACTGACTCATTCCCCAGCAGAGCTCACTTAACGTAAGTTTCAATGATCCATTGGGCTAGCACCTTTCTTGAACAGAACCACCACTGTATTTAAGTTTGATT
Source organism: Conus betulinus (assembly GCA_016801955.1). Taxonomy (NCBI): domain Eukaryota; kingdom Metazoa; phylum Mollusca; class Gastropoda; order Neogastropoda; family Conidae; genus Conus; species Conus betulinus. The sequence goes on along the minus strand of JADBJO010004311.1, from coordinate 11,470 downwards.
TTTTTGTGTGTGGAGCAGTCAAACATCTTGAACAGTGTGCATACCGTGTAAAAAGCTGAATTCTGTGTGGGGCTACAACATGTTTTGAACAGTGTTTATTCCATGTAAGATTCATATCTGTAGGGGGCTTGACATGTTTTGAACAGTGTTCAGTCTATGCAGAATTAAATTCCCCACCGTGCTCTACTTCACATCAGTTTGAAGTCAGTGTGGGGCTAACTCAGTCATAGAAAGTGCCCTCATGCTGACGTCGGTTTGAAGTCAGTGTGGCGCTAGCTCAGTCATACAGTGCCCACATGCTGACGTCAGTTTGAAGTCAGTGTGGCGCTAGCTCAGTCATACAGTGCCCACATGCTGACGTCAGTTTGAAGTCAGTGTCGCGCTAGCTCAGTCATACAGTGCCCACATGCTGACGTCAGTTTGAAGTCAGTGTGGCGCTAGCTCAGTCATACAGTGCCCACATGCTGACGTCGGTTTGAAGTCAGTGTGGCGCTAGCTCAGTCATAGACAGTGCCCACATGCTGACGTCAGTTTGAAGTCAGTGTGGCGCTAGCTCAGTCATACAGTGCCCTCATGCTGACGTCGGTTTGAAGTCAATGTGGCGCTCAGTCAGTCATAGAGAGTGCCCACATGCTGAGAATGTCACAGACAGCTGATTAAAATTCAGAACACATCCTTTGTTCTTCTTCAAATGACTTAAAATAATTACTCTGCCTTTGTCTTCTGCAATATATGAAACGAACAGAGTTAGCATACAGTGGGACACTAACAGAGTTAGCATACAGTGTGACACTAACAGAGTTAGCATACAGTGTGACACTAACAGAGTTAGCACACAGTGTGACACTAACAGAGTTAGCATACAGTGTGACACTAACAGAGTTAGCATACAGAGTGACACTAACAGAGTTAGCATACAGAGTGACACTAACAGAGTTAGCACACAGTGTGACACTAACAGAGTTAGCATACAGAGTGACACTAACATAGTTAGCACACAGTGTGACATTCGCAGCGTGGCCAGCGTGTCCTGTCCTGCCTTGTCAGCACGGATATCGGCCACAGTGGTCGGCTGGATTGTAAAGACCAATCACGGAACGTACGCTGTGGACGTAAATGAATATCCCGGTTCCCAGTGTTACTTGTTCATCAGCAAGTCACTTTTTGTGCACGTTTTACTCAATGTGAGAGGCATTGGTATGCAGGTCGAAGTGTTGTTCTGGTCAGTTGGTTGAAGAGAACTGTTCTGGTGGCAATTCAGATAAACTGCTACTCAGTTACATTTTGTCACCAAGTGTCAGTCAGGATATGTATGGGCATATATGCCCCAAAGGGAATAATTTTTGTTTAACAAACTGTTCTTGTTTTTGTTGATTGTTGTTGTTGTTGTTGTTGTTGTTGTTCTAGTTGTTTAAGTGTATGGAGAATGCTGTAAGCTAAAGAAACCAGTCCAGTGTATTCTTGGTGGAGAAGGGAGCGCAACCAATCATGCTGACGATTTTCTTTTGTGTGCTGTCTATGCACTGTGTGTGTGTGTGTGTGTGTGTGTGTGTGTGTGTGTGTGTGTGTGAGACTGTATTGCACACCGGATATCACTAGCAATGAAGGTACCTGCATTGTACATACACCTAAGAGAGTGATAGGATATAGCAATGAAGGTACCTGCACTGTGCATACACCTAGGAGAATGATAGGATATCAGAAGCAATTAGGTACCTACATCGTGCATACATCTAGCAGAATGATGGGATATAGCCATACACGTACCTACATTGTGCATGCATCTAGGAGAACGATAGGACATAGCAATGAAGTTACCTACACTGTGCATGCCCCACCAAGGGAAGGAACATAAAACATCTCGTAACAATTATCGTAGAAACGTTTTTTCTCATAAATCGCTGGGAAAATACATGTCGAACTCGCCCTCAATAGAATCGCTGTCCACATGGCTGGCACCCTTTTCTCCTCAGTTTTTTCGCTCAGTTTTTGTCTGGCCACATGGCTTTTCTGTATATCGCTTTCGTGAGGGTCCGGCGATGTGTCGTGTGTTGTATTATGCTGCGGGGAGGGGAGAGGGTAGTGGTATTGGTCTGACGTGATCCTTTGTAGAAGTCCATGAACTTGATTCTTTCATTGGTCCTGCTGTCCATGACACAGGCACATGATTGTCAGTCATTCTCTTGCTGTCCATGACACAGGCACGTGATTCTCAGTCATTCTCGTGCTGTCCCACTACACAGGCACATGATTCTCAGTCATTGTCTTGCTGTCCATGACACATGATTCTCAGTCATTGTCGTGCTGTCCATGACACATGCACATTGATTCAGTTATTCTCTTGCTGTCAATGACACAGGCACATGATTCAGTCATTCTTTTGCTTCCATGACACAGGTACATGATTCAGTCATTCTCTTGCTGTGCATGACACAGGCACATGATTCAGTCATTCTCTTGCTGTGCATGACACAGGCACATGATTCAGTCATTCTCTTGCTGTCCATGACACAGGCACATGATTCAGTCATTCTCTTGCTGTCCATGACACAGGCACATGATTCAGTCATTCTCTTGCTGTCCATGACACAGGCACATGATTCAGTCATTCTCTTGCTGTCCATGACACAGGCACATGATTCAGTCATTCTCTTTGCTGTCCATGACACAGGCACATGATTCAGTCATTCTCTTGCTGTCCATGACACAGGCACATGATTCAGTCATTCTCTTGCTGTTCATGACACAGGCACATGATTCAGTTATTCTCTTGCTGTCCATGACACAGGCACATGATTCAGTCATTCTCTTGCTGTTCATGACACAGGCACATGATTCAGTCATTCTCTTGCTGTTCATGACACAGGCACATGATTCAGTTATTCTCTTGCTGTCCATGACACAGGTACAGTTTCGAGCCACAATACGAAGCAGAGCGTTGCTTACTCCACACCTGCTTTCATCTCAGGTGAATGCGCCCCGGTAGCGTGCGCGCACGCGCGCATTTGTGTGCGCGCGCGCGCGCGTGTGTGTGTGTGTGTGTGTGTGTGTGTGTGGTGTGTGTGTCCCACTCTCTCTCTCTCTCTCTCTCTCCTCTCTCTCTCTCTCTCTCTCCTCTCTTCTCTCTGTGTGTGTGTGTGTGTGTGTGTGTTGTGTGTGTGTGTGTGTGTGTGAATATTCGCAGTTGTTCAAGCCGGTGTGTGGGTGCAGTGATGTGTGGGGATTGGGGGGTAGGAGTGGGGAGGTAGAGGGTACGAAGAAATGGCGGGTGAGAGAGGCTCCACTTGCGTGAGCTTCTCTCTCTCTCTCTCTCTCTCTCTCTCTCTCTCTCTCTCTCTCTCTCTCTCCTCTCTCTCTCTCTCTCTCTCTCTTTTTCTGTTCTCCTTGTCTCTCTGTCTGTCTCCTGTCTGTCTGTCTGTCTGTCTGTTCATCTGTGCGTGTGTTCTCTCTCTCTGTGTGTGTGTTTGTGTGTGTGTGTGTGTGTGTGTTTGTGTGTGTGTGTGTGTGTGTGTGTGTGTGTGTGTGTGTGTGTGTGTGTGTGTGTGTGATGAGAGAGAGAGAGAGAGAGAGAGAGAGAGAGAGAGAGAGAGAGAGAGAGAGAAGAGAGAGAGAGAGAGAAGAAATTTAAAAAAAAAAAGAACAACTTGGCTTTTTCATTTTCCCACACTATCGACGAGTGCAGCTCACATTCCTGAGCGGACTTTACTGGTGTCAAGGCTCACACAAGCACCACAAAGGATTGTAACAGTCACTCAACCAAACAGGATGGAAGAAGTGGGAAGAAGAGTGAAAAGCATGGAATGCAATTACAATACCAGAACACACACTCACAGGTGTATATCCTGAATCTGGGAATGGTGGTACATGTGCACGTGTGAGTGAGCGTGTAAGTGCCGGAAGTGAGGGGTGAGGGGTTGGGGGGGGGGGGGGGGAGTAGGGAATGCAAGCTTAAAACATCCTTTTTGGGGAATGTCTCATTGTTTGTTCTGCGCGCTCTGTGTGTTGTCATATCTGCAAGGCGATTCGTTATCGTAAGCGCATTCGTTTGCAGTTATGGGTGTGTGTTTATTTCATTATGGGAGCAAGAGTTGCCCTACATGTTTGTTATTTGCTGTTTTCTGTTCCATTCCTCATTTGAGATTTACTTTCTTTTCAACCAAATCGAGGTTACTTGCATTCATTAATGTTCGCCCCTTTTGTTTGTTTCACTACATCAAATATCGAAAAGACTGTACTGGTCTTGAGTAAACGTGTATTTGTATTGGTTCTTTTCTCCAGTTGTTGTTGCTGTGTAGATGTCTCAAGCCCGGATTATATAGGCAAGTTTGGGTACATTAACTTTAGGTGTGTGTGTGTGTGTGTGGGGGGGGGGGTATATCATAGTTCGTTCTGTGTGCTCTGTGCTGTCATGTCTGCTGGGCGATTCAGTGTCGTAAGCAGCATTCGTTTGGAGCTATGGCTATGTATTTATTTCCTCATTGGAGCCAGAGTTACCCAACATGTTTGCTATTTGCTGTTTACTGTTCCCTGCCTCATTTCAGATTTTTTTTTCCTAATTCACAATTCACGAATGGCCTATGCGCCTCTTGTAACATAATTTGTAGAATTGAACTATCCTTTTGTTGTTTAGTTATTTACTTATTTATTTGTTCGATTTTAATGTCTTCATTAATTCAGACAATATGCACATTTGTGCCAACCTGCACCTCTTAGTGACAGAGGCATCAGGATCCATGAACAAACCTGCAGAGCTTTTCACAAGGCCATGTTGGGTAGTGGGCCTGCTGACCTTTCTTTTGAGCTGACCACATTGAAAGCATTCACGTTGAGGAGGCTTTCCTCTCGTGCCCCTTTAAACACACGTCTGACCTTTACAATTCAGTATTTACATTTGGACGGATTCTAAGTCTGACCCTTACAATTCAGTATTTACATTTGGACGGATTCTGATGTTTTCTCTATACACTGTTTGCAAATTGAAGGCATTAGGGCCCAGGTTTTATATTGAAATCCGAGATCCCTCCCCCACCTCTCTGTCTCTCTGTCTGTCTGTCTGTCTGTCTGTCTCTCTCTCTCTCTGGTCTCTCCTCTCTCTCTCTCTCTCTCTCTCTCCTCTCTCTCTCTCTCTCCTCTCTGTCTGTCTGTCTGTTATTGTGAAAACAAGTTAGGCGAGATATATAACCAGTCCTTCAGACTTCTAAACTACTTGCTAAAAATGAAAAAAAAAAAAAAAAAAAGTTTGAGGCAATGAATTGAAATAACAGGTCTAAATAAAAGGGGAGGATGGCACATTACGCTGCCCGGAGTGACGAATTCCTTCAGAGTCAGACGCTTCTTTGAGTATCATGCACTTAACAAACCTTGAAATTAAAACGATTGTAAGGACATTTGAAAAGTCCACCCGGAAGGAAATCATTGCTTTAAGCTAGTATGTACGCATGTTTTGGGACTTAAGACGTCCTCCCACCCCCCCCACCCCCCAGTATATGGTAGAATGGTAGAAACGCAGCAAACAGTACATTACAAAAATAAGCTTTAACTGTTGGTGAACATTGTCGTTTACCTTTAGGCAATACACCATGAACAACATGAAACAAATTAAAGAAACGTCAGATCTCGCGTTACTTTATAATTCTGAAAGTGTATAGAGAAGAAATAATACCTACGTAGATGAGAAAAATGAGAGAGAGAAGGGGAGTCACTCTTATCATACATTTTACCTCGGTGATTTTGGTCATTTTCACAGAGTTTCTTACGCAGCTGTGCGATGGCACGATACTCTAAGGTATTCAAACAAATGCACTCGTTGTTTAGTTTGACATTTATAGTTTACGAATCTTCCAGAAGAGGAAAAAGATTTGTATGGAACAAAAAACAACGATTTCACATGTGAAGGCTTCATGTGCACATCCCTTATCAGTCTAATATCCCATGTCCGTTAAATGGTCATTATTCACTTGCAGCTTATTCAGTCTTTCTCATGAAAATGTATACAAACGTTTGCCCTCCCGTAGCCTCAATACCAGCAATACACAGACAGAGCTTGATATTACATGGTCAGGAGGTTGCTCGCCAGGGAACACTATGCAATACAGCTGTGTCAATTTAGTGATGAGTATTGGCACTTGCTCAAGTTCAAATTACAGGCACACACACAGAAAAAGACTCTTACAACAACTATAGCTTAGTTCAAAATACACGGCACATAACAGAAGTAGACCCTTACAACAACTATTGTTTAGTTCAAAATACACGGCACAAAACAGAAGAAGACTCTCCCAACAACTATTGTTTAGTTCAAAATATATGGCACAAAACAGAAGACGACTCTTACAACAACTCTTGTTTGCTCACGTTCAAAATACGCAGCCCCAAACAGAAGAAGACTCTTCCAACAACTATTGTTTAGTTCAAATACACAGCACAGAACAGACGAAGACTCTTCCAACAATTATTGTTTGCTCAAGTTCAAAACACACAGCCCAAAACAGAAAAAGATTCTTCCAACGACTGTTGTTTAGTTAAAAATACACAGCACAGAACAGAAGAAGACTCTTCCAACAACTATCGTTTGCTCAAGTTAAAAACACACAGCACAACAAAACAGAAGACGGCTCTTCCAACAACCATTGTTTACTTCAACATACACGGCCCAAAACAGAAGAAGACTTCCAAAACTATTGTTTTAGTTCAAAATACACGGCACAAAACAGAAGGAGACTCTTCCAACAACTTTTGTGTAGTAGAGGGGGCAGTCTGAGCAAACATGGGTTTGGGGAAGGCATCGCACACAGACGCAACGACAACTGCCATGAAGTTGCGAGTAGCAAAATCTTTGAAGCTAATTAACCATGGCCATGAGATTGAAGAGGATCATCTTGATGATGTCACCACAAGAAGAGACGGTCGTATCATAGGAATACATGTTCTGGGTTTTTAACTTATTATCATTTTTTTGGTCTCTACCTTTTATCCTCTTTCCACAAAACACTGATTATTTCAAAGACGCCAACAGCTTTGAAACTGTTTGCATGGTGGTTTTCGGTGTGCTTGTCTGCAGGTTACTACATGCCAATGTGTGGCATCCTTTCAACGTTGAGCGATAACTACGTTGATCTCGTTGACTGTGAGTATGACCATCCTGCCTATTACCTGTGCGAGCTGACTTCCACATCACCTGAAGATACACAGGAGCACACCCAGACTTTTCCCTCACACGGACCACCCGTCACGCTGCCAGACTTAGGTAACACTTCAGACTTCGCCATCCTCCCCCCTCCACTGTCTTTCACTCACTGCCCTGACCAACACTGGACCTGGGCGTTTTTAGCCTGTGACGTCGACAGCCGCTGCTGGGCCACAAATGACGCCAAAGCATTCGCGTGGGATTCTCCAGTTGTCTCGTGGTGTGAGGCACACGTGACGTCATTTCCATTGTACTTTTTCTGTGAAGCTTTTGGGCAGCACGTGCCCTTCACGTGGGTGTGCGATTTTCATGCGGACTGTTTTGATGGCAGTGATGAGGAGTTCTGCACCTTCCAGCCCTGTCCACCGCATGCTCCTGTACCATGTGGCAACAGCGGGCAGGTCAGTTACCTCTCTCTCCCTAACACGCCACATACCTTCAACCACCATGCCCAGTGTTGGAGACTTGTCACATCTTTTCTTCAACAGACACAAAGACAGAGACACACACACGGACACAAACACAACCCACCTCAACTCAAATAGTTTAATTGCAAAGGCCACTGACCTATCTGCAATGAGGTCAAGAGCAAAAGTAGAACGCTCACGCGCTCGGCACATATACTGAAAATTGTGAAAGAAAATATTTGCATAACAAAATGTTCTTCCTGATATTACTCTGGCATTTTTGTTTTAACTGATAACAGTACCTCTCTGTACCTCTCTCGTTTTTAGTGCTTTGAAAATGAACATAGCTACAGAGTGAGTTAAATTCTCTGTTCATTTTGCAGTAAAAGAAGCAATGAAGCTTGATGAACATTTCTAGTATTAGGCAACATGTATTTATCTCGTAAATCTTTATAGGATGGACAAAACAATAACAAAAAGAAATATATTTTGTCCTCGATTTAATTACAGAATGGACAGTTTGGGGAGTCCAGTGTATATTTTTGATGGACATTCATATCACTAACACCATGTCGAATTCTCACGAACCATCATGCCCAGTGTTGGAGACTTTTCACATTTTTTTTCTTCAACATCCACACAGACATAGACACACAGACACAGACACACACACACACACACACACACACACACACACACACAGAGAGAGAAACGCAACCACATCTTTTCTTCAACACACACACACACACACACACACACACACACACACACACACACACACACACACACACACACACATTTTTTTTTTTTTTTCTTCAACATACACACAGATACAACACAGAGATACAGACACACAGAGACACACAGACTCACACAGACACAGACAGACAGAAACACACACACACACACACACACACACACACACACACACACACACACACACACACACACACACACACACCTTTTCTCCAACATGCACACAGACGCAGACACAGAGAGACAGACGGACACACACACACACACACACACACACACACACACACACACACACACACACACACACACACTGTCAGATTTCGAACTCGACCCTGACCAATTAACCTTCTGGGCCTGGTCCTAAGTTCTGTCCCACCCCCATGAGTTTGGATCATGATCAGCTAACTCGCGACGTCACAGAAGCATGCCGAAAAATCAGGTTGAAAGAGATGTTCTATGACTCTGATGAAGACGATGAGACTCCTGATACTATACCCAAATCATACAAGCCTACATGTTACAAGCCACCTAGTGGAAGAGATGCAGCCATTGATGAATACATCAACTTACTTGAGTTAAGGACTAGGTCCTATCACCCTAAACAACGACCACGGAACAATCTGGACAGCAAGAAAAGGACCGCCCTGAAAGAACTTCAAGGACTTGTCCACAACAGACACTTCGCATCAGCACAGCCGACACCAGTGACTATATTGCTGAAGCTCATCGTCAACTTCTTTCCACTCAGCACTATGATGTAATTAAGAAAGATCCTTCAAAACCCATTGCTAGAAAATCCAACCACCTGGTGAACCGACTTCTGAATGATGACTACATCGAATGGGCTACTATTGAAATTGGGAGTGTACGCTGCCATCAGTTTTACATGCTCCCTAAGATCCACAAAACTGTGGAAAACCCCACCTGGACGTCCCATTGTCTCCGGAGTTGGTGGCCCCACTGAACGTATCTCCAAAATGGTGGACCACTGGTTACAGGACCATGTCAAGCAACTTCCGTCCTATGTGCAAGACACCACACATATGCTCCATACACTAGACCAGTGGAACCGTGAGTTTGGTCCTTTTGACGACAGCTCACACCTGGTCACCATTGATGTCGTTGGACTCTACAGTAACATTCCTCACGCCGACATGGAAACAGCAGCGAAGGCGTTTGTTGACAAAAATGATTGCATCAACAACATGCCAAAAGAGCGTCTTCTGGAACTGATGAACCATGTACTATCCAACAATGTATTCCACTTTGACAGGCATTTCTAGAAGCAAAAACTGGGCACTGCCATGGGCACACCTATGGCACCTACGGTGGCTTGCCTCTTCATGGGCTGGCTGCAGGCACAGCTACTGGACAACAGCCCCTTTCCTATCAGCCGAGAACTGTGGAAACGGTTTATGGACGACATCTTTCTTCTGTGGTCTCGATCAACAGAAGAACTTCACCAGTTCCTTGAGTTTTTGAACCGGTTCCACCCTACCATCAAGTTCACTATGAACATCAGGCAGACGATTTTGTGTTCCCAGAGCTAAGCTGATGCGCACAAAAAAGAACTTTGTGTTCAAATCCATTGCGCTTTTAATGGATCACCTGTGACACAAGCATGTGCGCGGGTGTGTATGTCTGTGAGCAAGCGGGAAAGTATAGATGCTGGAGTGTGGGTGCGTTTTGTGTTTTATGTGTGCATGTCCTGGAACAGTGAGGAATAGAAATGTCTGGAATATGTCTTATCTTAATGATTTTTAATGATAAATCACCTCTCTCTCTCTCTCTCTCTCTCTCTCTCTCTCTCTCTCTCTCTCTCTCTCTCTCTCTCTCTCTCTCTCTCTCGTCTCTCATCTTATACGTGCGCACATTTATGTATATATAATCATGAGTGGCTGAGTGCGTACTTTATTTGCACTACCAAAAAGAGAAAGATTGAAATTCCCATTTTGGTGTTACACGCATGTTTTATTGTTTGTAAGTAATTTCAATTTCCAGTGTCACGTTTGTAACTATAAACATGTATGTCTTAACTTTTAGGGCAGCGGTCACAAATGTAATTTCTCTTGTAACGAGAGATAATAAAGTTTTCTGAATCTGAATCTGAATCTGAACTATTCTAAAGAAGCACTACCATTCTTGGACATCTTCATCCATCTGAAGCGAGGTTATCTGTACACAGACTTGTATTCCAAACCTACAGATGCTCGTACATGCTTGGCCCATTCATCCTGCCACCCTTACCATACCATCAAAAACATTCCTTATGCCCAGTTCCTGCGCCTCCGCCGCCTCTGTTCTGACATGCCAACCTTCCAGTCTCGTTGCCAGGATATGGAACGTGATTTCCTCCAGCGAGGATACAGCCCTGCGACCATCCAGGAGGCAAAAAGCAAAGCCAGCCATGTTCCCCGACGCGAGACTCTCAGCTATAAGATGGAAGACAGGCAACACAACCGAGTTCCATTCATCGTCACTCACAACCCCTCTAATCCCCCATTCCGTTCTTGGTTTGCAGAACTCCAACCTCTTCTCCACACGAGTCAGAAAATGCGGAAGGCTATGCCTTTCCCACCCACACTAGCCGAAAGAAAAATCGCGGTCTCTGAGAAATCTGCTCATGCCATCAGCTCTCCCGATTCCAAATGACATCTATGCTGGATGCTTCAAATGTACAGCTGAACACTGTGTGGTTTGTGAAAACCATCTAGTTGAGAGCAGAACATTCAGTAGTATGCAGACAGGAAAGACATTTACCATCCGTCATCGACTGTCCTGTGACAGCAGCAATATTGTGCATCGTTTACTGCACCAACCGTCAGAGTACACAGTACATGGGTGAAACTATGCTGACACTGAAAGATCGCTTCTATCTGCACAGGTCTAACATCAAGTTGAACAAAGGTGCATATATATATATATATATATATATATATATATATATATATATATATATATATATATATATATATATATGTTTGTGTGTGTGTGTGTGTGTGTGTGTGTGTGTGTGTGTGTGTGTGTGTAAGCGCGTGTGTGTGAGTGTGTGCGTGTATGTGTGCGTCTCTTTTTTCTTTCTCAATCTCTCAACTTTATCTCTTAATCTCATTTTTTTTCT
>JADBJO010004310.1:200000-203924 GCA_016801955.1 Conus betulinus | reverse complement strand
CGTTTCAAATATCCTTTAACTTTTTCTTTTGCAGAACGGGTGCCAGACAGCTGGTGGAAACGTACTTTCTGGGACAGAAGGCTTCTACTGTTTTGACACACCGGTCATAGTTTGGCACCTTACTGTCACACTTTTCAACCAGCGGCAAGGGAGGCACTGACTGAGCAACGGACGCAGATTTTCATTGATGTTCTGCAAGATTTATGTTCAGGCGAGAAAACAGAAGGTGAAGATGAAGAGAAGCATTCTGTACCCAACAAAAGACATCAGTGTTTTAGCAGAACAACTGAAACTGCTTACACTGCCTGGAAGGAGAAAACACGCTGGAACTCATGAGTGTACTGAAGATGATTTGTGCCTCAGGAGGGGCACTCGTTCTGGAGAACATCATGATACCACTGGAAGAAGCAAGGAATCGGTTGACTGCATCCTCTGACGGCATTGAAGTGACCTATGAACAGTTGAAGGCACTGATGTTTGTCTCAGTCTACCGTGTGTCCAAGGCTTTGCGCCAGACAACTTGTGAAGGATGTGGCATTGACCAAATAAAAGACAACAGGCTGCAGGTAGGGGAAGCCGCAGAGGACTGTTCTACATACCTGTTAGTACTGGACATGTGAGAGGCACTTACCTGGCCGCCAGGCTATGCAGTTGGCATCGTCACTGAAGTATTCAGGATGTTGCAGGTGATGATAGGCAGTGTAAAGCATGTACAGCAGTTTCTGTCCTGTGGCAACCAGAGGGCTCTGATCATGGACCTGGCCTTTCATCAGCTTTTCTGAACAGGGCATGGCCCAGGAACAGTGCGATGAATGTGGTATGTTGTGATACGGCAGCCAAATATTGAAGACCAGAAGTGGATATTTTCTTGAACAATTACTCCAAGATTCACTGTGACATCTTCTACAAGCAACCCTAGGAGACAGGCTTAGAGAATGTGATGTGTTTTTTTTCAAGCAAGCTAAGGTAGGCAATTTATTATTTCCACCCGAATGTTTGTGTTCGTTAACTTTACATCCCCCCTCCTTTTTGCACCTCTCTCTGTCTGTCTGTCTGTCTGTCTGACTGTCTGTCTGTATCTCTGTCTGTCTGTCTGTCTGACTGTCTGTCTGTCTCTCTGTCTGTCTGTGTCTGTCTGTCTCATTGTATGTCTGTCTCTGTCTCTATCTCTGTCTGTCTTTCTGTCTGTCTGTAAGTGTGCGTGCGTGCGTGGTTGTGTGGTGTGTGTGTGTGTGTGTGTGTGTGTGTGTGTGTGTGATTTGTAATTAATACATAGGCTCTTACCTTTCTGATAATCTGTCTGTATTTTGTTTAATAAGACTTGATGGTAATACTTTTGCTTTGCAATTGTCTGTCACTGTTGATTACACTTGGCCTGTCTCTCTGTAATTTGATACTTGCGTAGATGCATTCCTGTCAGTGTCACATCTCAATAACTCTATCTTTGCACGTCTGCATGTGTATAATCTCTCCCCTCTCCCTCCCCCCCTCTCTCTCTATCTTTCTCTCTTTCTCTCTCTTCTCTCTCCTCTCTCTCTTTCCCATTCTCTCTCTGTCTCTATCTGTCTGTCTGTCTGTCTGTCTCTCTTCTTCTCTTCTTCCCTTCTCTCTCTCTCTCTCTCTCTCTCTCTCTCTCTCTCTCTCTCTCTCTCTCTCTCTCTCTTCTCCTCTTCTTCTCTCTCGTTCTCTTCTCTCCCCCCCTCTCTCTCTCTTTTATAATCTCCATCACACTTACACGACGCGCAATGCGCGCCACACACACACACACACACACACACACACATAATACACACACACACACACACACACACACACACACACATACACACACACATGCATGCATGCATGCGCGCACTCTCTCTCTGTCTCTCTCTCTTGCTTGTCTCCTCAGCTCTTCTCTCTCTCTCTCTCATCTCTTTCTCTCTATCTCTATCTGTCTGACCTTCTCTCTCTCTCTCTTTCTCGCTCTCTCTCTCTCTTTCTGTCTCTCTTTCCCTCTTTCTCTCTTTTTCTCTGTATCTCTGTCTGTCCTTCTCTCTCTCTCTCTCTCTCTCTCTCTTCTCTCTCTCTCTCTCTCTCCTCTCTCTCTCTCTCTCTGCGCTGTGTGTGTGATTTATAATCAATACGTCGGTTTTTACCTCTCTGATAATCTGTCTGAATTTTGTTTAATGAGAGTTGATTTTAATACTTCTGCTTTGCACTTGTCAGTCTCTCTTGATTACACTTGGCCAGTCTCCCTCTTATTTAATCTTTGTCTAGGCCTACGTGCATTCCTGTCAGTGTCACATCTCATTAACTCTATCTTTGCATGTCTGCATGTCTGTAATCTCTGTCTCTCTGTCTCTCTCTGTGCCTCTGTCTCTGTCTCTCCCTCTCTTTCTCTCTCTCTCATACACACACACACGTACACACACACACACACACACACACACACACACACACACACACACACACACACACATACATACATACATACATACATACATGCATGCATGCATATGAACGCGCCCGCTCGGGCGCACGTACAACACACACACACACACACACACACACACACACACACACACACACACACACACACACACACACTTTCACACATACACACACAGACACAGACACAGACAGACAGACACACACACAGACACACACACAGACAGACACACAGACACACAGACACACACAGGGACACACATACAGACACACAGACACAGACACAGACACAGACACACACACACACACACACACACACACACACACACACACACACACACACAAACAAACGCACGTACGCACCACGCGCGTGTCACACTCTGTCCCCCCCCCACCCTCTCTCTCTCTCTCTCTCTCCGTGTCTCCTCAGCTCGTCCCTCTTTGTGTCTGTGTGTCTGTGTGTCTGTCTCGTATCTTGTCTCTCTCTTTAGTCTGTCTCTTGTATTTTCATGTCTTACGAAAAATGAAAAAATGAGTACATGTTGTGCCCCCCCCCTCCCTCTCTCTCTCTCCTCTCTCTCTCTCTCTCTCTCTGTGCATGTGCGTGTGTGTATGTGTGTGTTCAAAATTATGTGTACGTACTTGTCATATTCATTTTACTGTCTGTTTTTTATACATGCTAATTTTGTACGTTGTAGTACATTTCCGTATGGTCCCCCAGCCTTCCCCATTCCCACCCCCATTCTCTCCTTCCTCTTCATTATTGTTATTTTCATTTTTATTTTCATTTTTTTGTTTTGTTTATTTTTTTTTGTAGTTCTAGTCACTTTTTGCATGCTTCTTTGTTGCCTTATCTTATTTTGCATTGTTGACCCTACTCAGGGCGAGGACTGGATGTAAAAAAAAAGCACATCAGTGCTTATCTATATCCTCGTAAATAAAGATGTCTTGTCTTGTCTTGTCTGTCTGTCTGTCTGTCTGTCTGTCTGTCTGTCTGTCTGTCTCTCTCTCTCTCTCTCTCTCTCTCTTCCTCTCTCTTTCTCCTCGCTGCTCTCCTCTCTCGCTCCTCTCTCTCGTCTCTCTCTCTCTCTCTCTCTCTCTCTCTCTCTCTCTCTCATCATTTTACGTTTTTACTTTTTTTTCCGTATCTTATTTTAGTTCTGGCCACTTTTTGCGACAATGCTTCTTGCGTTGCCTCATTTCATTTTGCATTGTTGACCCTACTCAGGGCGAGGACTGGATGTAAAAAAGCGCATCAGTGATTATCGACTATCCTCGTAAATAAAGGATTTTGTCTTGTCTTGCCCAATCCATTTTGCGCTCAGTTTGAGCAGAATAAATGGCTTTTCGTTGTCCGTTTTCATTGTTTTGAATCTTGTTTGTCTTGCCTGAAGACCAAAGTGGTCAAAACGCGTTGTGTTTTGTCTTATAATTTATCTCTTTCATTGAGTGGAATAGTAATTTTTCTTTGAAGTTCGTTTCAATTTCCGTCTG
>JADBJO010004310.1:157500-195000 GCA_016801955.1 Conus betulinus | reverse complement strand
TATCAAATTGGTGTTACGATATTGCAGAATACACATTTTTGTGTTTTCTTGTTTTACAGCTGTGAGTCAAAAAAGGTACTTGAAATATCAGTATTATCAAAACTTTAAACTGCATGCTTATTCTTAACATTAGTCATGTGTATAATGTGATTTCAGAGGCACTTTTGTGTGGTCTTACATTGGTGATTAAGAATTTATGTGACATACAGCAGTATTATTACTGTTTTCCCTCCTGTTCACAACATTAGCAACCCTTGGTATCTGTAGCACATTGCAGATTGTTCTTTTTGCTCTGGGAATTCATATCTGTAGTATATTATTACTTTTTGTTTTGTTCTTGTCAGTGGTGATGGGATACTTTTGGCACATGGCAGTATTATTACTTTTCTCTGTTAATTTGCTGATTTTTATATCTTTGCCACATGGCAGTATTATCATTTTTGTCGTTTGTTCATGATACATGTGGTGATTCATATCATGTGTAGCATATAGTAGATTTATTTCATGGTGGTCTTTACAGTGGTGGTTCATTTTTGGCACGTAACAGGTTATTTTCATTTTTGTTCATTCAGTATATTGGCAATTCTCAATATATGTGGCACACAGCAGTATTATTTTTTCTTACAACGGGTGATTCACAATGTGTATTGTGCACAGCAGTATTACTTATCACAGTCAGAGAGCTGTGTTTTTTTCAATGATGGTGACTCTGGATATCCGATACATGAGTGTGTGATTTAGCTTGGAAATGTGACATTAAAATTTGAAACTGATGTCATTGTGATATGTTTTGTCTGATAACAAAGTGAGATTTCAGTCGCATTATGTGCTGCCTGATGTTAGTCACATGTCTATTGCTCCGTTTGTCAGTTGACGTCAGTCACAAAAGCCTTGTGCTACACGTTACCTGATGTCAGTCAGATGTCTGTTGTGCTGCACGTTTACCTGATGTCAGTCAGATGTCTGTTGTGCTGCACGTTACCTGATGTCAGTCAGATGTCTGTTGTGCTGCACGTTACCTGATGTCAGTCAGATGTCTGTTGTGCCACACGTTACCTAACATCAAAATTGCATGTCTTGCCTACATGTTGAAAAAAAAAGTAAAAAAAAAGTTAATGTGAAGATATCTGCAAAGTTCTTCTTAGCAAGTGCAGCAATGTGCATCCTCACTTTTAAGTTCAGTTTGAAAATTATTCAGCTCCTTTATCATTCAGAATGTGACGAAAGCTATAAGGGCAATGGGCTTTTAATTTAATAAACAATGAAAATTAAACAACAATACTTGCGTACTTCCTAAGTCATATATGTATTTTTTCTATTTTCAGGGACACAAATCTCCAAAATCAGGGACATACCATCAAATTTTCTATAAGTGCATTTTAATTTATAACACAATTTAAAACATGCTTGTCGGTCTCAACATGCCGCTGGCAGTCATCTCTCCCACCATGTTTGATAGAGTAATCGTAGGCACAAATTTCACAAAATGTATGCCATTCACCCTTCTTTCCTGGATTGATGAATGGCCATATGTCTGTATAATCATTCCTGAATGTTTGACATTGTTTTACAGCTGTTTTCTTTCTTGGGGCAAATCTTCCACGGCCCTTTTCAACACCATTTTGGTGAAAAACAGATGACTCAGAATCTACTATGTGCATGTGCTAGGAAGCACCAGCCAATCAGCAACTCACTCTTGATTCCACCCCTGATTAGGTGTTTTTGCTAGGGGCCATTTCTCAAGTGAATTTGGGTGGATTCTTTTCCTTCACTACTCGGTCTCTTCGATTGTGTCCATTTTATACCATACAGAGAGTGTGTCCAAAAAGAACATGGTCATGTCATCCCTCCTCAGGACAGGGGTCCACCCTGGTCTTCTGCCCAAGTAGAGGCAGGTGGGTTATTAGGCACAGACTATTGGGCTGACCATGCAACAGACAGCACCACCACGCCCATTCCATCAGACCATTGCAAGAAGTTCAACACTGCACTAGGGACACGGACAGACCTATGGCCATCCCAGCCTGAGGATGACCCTTACTCATAACGTGCTGCTTCCTAAGGCAGCTGTCAGTCACCGTCCCCTGTACCTGCCTCCTCACCGTGTTACTCACCTGTGGTGTCTTCATTGTTAGGCCAGGTTGCAGGATGGGAATGGATAGATGGGATGGTAAGAGTGAACATTGCGGTGGAGCAGGGAGCAGACGACCATCTGGTCCCTTCCTTTAAGAGATGACCACTTGCACTGCTATATCTCCTGTCCGCCGGCCCCCAGACCAGTACTAGCCCTTGGGATGGAGTTATGTCTCCACCAATCAGAGGAAAACAGGAGGATCCATGTTGAAATTGTCGCCTCCTGTTCCTAATCCAGCATGCTTCTGCTTTGAGCGTACTGAGCATGATGCTTCATCTCCAAGACCTTGGATATTCATTGTTAATTTCATTTGTGTGTTATCACCCAGCAGACTGAGGAACCTTATCAGGGTCATCATCAGGTCCGAAGTCAATTCTATACAGATGTTACACACATGTTTAAAGATTAAAATAGTATCTTATAAACAGATTTTTGAGAGAGTGTATAGATAGGATGGAGGAGGTAGACATTGGAGTGAAGGGGGGTAGGGGAAAAAAAACATTGAAAATCGTAGTGTTGACAACTCGTGTTTCAGGGAGTCCAATGGTGATCAGCACGAGTCTCATTTGGAGCCCAACAGGATTAAGGCTGAATCCAGTTGTATGAACTATCCTCACTCTGCATATGTCAGACATTTTCCTTTGCAAAAACACACTCAAAATATTTCTTAGCTCATGATCATATACTGTAGCTGTGACAGTGCATTTTCAAAAATTTGTCTGATGATTGAAGTGGAAATTCAGCATGCAACTGGTAGCTTTTGTGTTAATGTCATCTCCAAAATATGTGGGAGTGTGTGCGCTGTGTACCATGTGAGCCAATGTAGTATTCTGTATGGTTCCTACCATGGTTGACGTGACATTGGAGGTACAGAAGGGGAGAATACACAAGAGATGGACCATGCAATAGAGAAGTCAAGAGGAGACAAACAATAATGGAGGGGTAAAGATCAAACGCCAACAGCAACGAATTGAAAGAGATGAAGGGAGACAGACAGAGAGACAGACAGACCTGAAAAAAATCAAACCACTGACTTAACCATATTTGGTAAAACAGGTACAGTGATTCAGATGAAAGGATTTAAACCCAGCAGAGATATCGGCAGCCCCCTGGAAAAAATGAAAACATTTTGAGGTTACTGGGAGCTTGAAAAAAAAAACAAAAAAAAAAAAAACTGAATACAAGTGAAAGACAAAAACTGTGCTGGTCAGTGTTCCAACCTTAACTTGGCTTTGTCACTTTGAAAACAGCTCAGTGTAGTCCCCCCCCCCCCCCCCCCCCCCCCCCCCCCCCCCCCCCCCCCCTTACTGATATTTACTGATATTTGCTATTCTTCACTTCAAGGTTCTGACAATGGCAGTTTTGCAGTCCTAAATCTCAACTGTCTCGATGGAAAACAGGCTATGAAAAAAAAATTGAAAAGAGAAATACTGCACATACATACATGCACATGCCAACCACAGACCTGTTTCCCATGAAGTTACTATTGGTGAACTGTGCAACAAAAGATGTGTACAAATCTTGAAAATTTTTGTGTGGGCGTACATGCACACCCATGCCTTTTGTGTGTGGTAATTTTCATCTGCAGTCACCATGAGAGGGTAGAGGGACACCTGATCTTGTAGGAACTTCATTAGAAATGGGTTCTTCCAACACAAATTACTTTTTCAACCGGATACATTAGCATACTCTGGCAAAACTTCATGTCCTCTTGCCTCATTTTTCGATAGTAATCTGGCACACACTAAAAGATCATATTTTGGTTTAAAAACACAAGCAGAAAGACATAATACTAGATCAGTGCGTCACATTGATATTACATATATGTGTCGCATTGATATTATATTATAGGTTCATTTCAAGAATATTCAAGAACCACATCAACACCACCTTGTGTACATTTGTCATTGTCAACCCAAATCAACAAAACACAAGAAACATTTGGAAAAAAAAAAGCAACGTTTATTTCACAAATGAAAAGTGATTCCATATAACTAAAACTGATCACATTTTTTCACAAGTTTACGAACCAATATCACTCCAACCCTTTTCTCTCTGGTTCCTTGTAAGAGTCACTCAGAACATTATGGTATGAGTCGTATATTACATGAACGTCTGTTCTTTTTTACATTGGCAATTCAGAATAGCTATTCCAATATCCGTAACACATATATTTTCTTTACACAGGTAAATTCACAGTATCTGTGGTGTATTATATGGTATCATCACAGGTATTTATGTTGTTCAGTCACATTCACCTTCACTTCCTTCTTCATTTTATTAATTCAAAATGTCTCTTGTAGTTAATGGTATTTTGATGCTAGTGTGATCATTTCATTGTCCCATATATGATCAAACCAGGCTGCATAATAAACACTTTTAAGTTCCCAAGTGATGCTCTTCATATAGCTATACCAGGCTGCATTATCAACACTCTAAAGTTCCCATGTGATGCTCTTCTTATGGCTATACCAGGCTGCATTATCAACACTAAAGTTCCCATGTGATGCTCTTCATACGGCTATACCAGGCTGCTTTATCAACACTAAAGTTCCCATGTGATGCTCTTCATACGGCTATACCAGGCTGCATTATCAACACTCTGAAGTTCCCATGTGATGCTCTTCATACGGCTATACCAGGCTGCATTATCAACACACTGACTGGAGTGTCATAATATAGTTGGTTAGCCATTTATCTAACTAAAGTTGCAAACCAGATGGTAAAAACCCCACTGATTGCACAGGTGTTGTCAGATGTCACTGATCCCCCCCCCTCCCCCTCTTTTAAAAGCTTCCTAATAAGTAATCAATTAGATACTGTTTGTTTACCATAGTTTCAAATGGTACAACCACAATCCAAAATCAATGGCCACATCGTTGTGTGCGCATGTCTGATCTTCCTGTGTCACCGGCACCAAGTCCTTGCACAAAAGGGAGGAGTGGGGAAGTCAGTCTTGTGTCTGATGCCATTCAGTTTTACTCCAGGAAAGGGAATGAATTAAGACTAAGGTACAAGGGCACCAAGTGATTTTTCCACCTGCGAAACAGCTGCTTCTCCATGCTTCTCTGTGTGTTAACAGTTTCTTGATCTGCAGAAGCCAGTCTGCATTCTTCAACACAGCTTTATCTTTTGACAAGTCAGTGTCTACAAACTCTCCATAAGATCTCCTCACAGCCTTTAAATTTCATGCTATTTACTAGGCATGATTAAATTTCTCCCAAATCACAAAATCTGATGGAAAAAAAAAGCACATGCACACAAACAATGAAATCCTCTTACTTCACTTCAGGTTATTACCTTCAGTTCTCCCTGCCCCAAAATACCACAATCAGGACTTTTTTTGCACTTTAATGATATTCAACATTTCTTTCTCAGTTTCTGCTTTTAGGTTTGGACCTAAGGATGTTCAACTGAGGTTGAAAAACAACAACAAAAAATCCCAGTGAAGTTAAAGTTCCTCAAGATTCTGGCACATGGAGACCGATGTTGATATGACAAGCAAACAGGGAGGACTGGCCAAATAGAAGCCACACACACACACTTGCAAAACCCCATAAAAGAAACATTTTCATTGCATTTTCAGAGCTAAGAATCTGCAGTGGATCTACAGCAGTATGCACTGAGTGGTTTTCCACGCTGAAGACTGCTTTAGAGCTGGTACTGCCAGAAATTTCCAAGATCACATCAATCAATACGCATTTGATGTGTGAGGACATAGATGGAGAAACCTCGTTTTGACTGAAGGGAAGACTGTGATAAAATTATGTTAACTTGAGGGTAGGTCTTTTTTCTCTTCTTATTATGATTTTAAAAAATTTGGCTTATTGTAAAGGTCTAATATCAATGAGTTTTTTTCGTGCCAAAATTTATTAGTTTCGGTGGGCAAAGTTTGCCCCCCCCCCCCTCCCCCCCCCAAAAGGGGTACAGTCTCTCAACTCCACTGAGGAAGGGTGGGGGAGGGGGGGGGGGGGGGGGGAGTATTTCCTCTGGACCCTCGTCACATTTTCAAGTGAAAGTGCTTTTCCTCTAGAATTATATTTGAGTACCCATGGGTGCATGTGGTGAATGAAAACTGCTGGAAATTTTTTTTTGAGGAACCAGCTAACATCAAACATGCACATCTGATCAACCAATGTACGCACCAAATAAAAGCAAATGCTGACATAACACTCTAGCTGTGACAAACACATCAATAAAAGCACACACAAAGTACTCGCATACCAAAGCCTTTTAATTCATGTACCCAGATGAAATGAAATAAATAGACCAAAGTACCGGTAAGCAGTCATATTCAAAATTTTTCATGTGACTGAATAAAAATGTGTATAACTTATCAAGCATTCTTTCACACAATAGTCAAATATCCAATATATTCAACTAATACTTTTTTATTTCATTTTGTGTGTGTGTGTGTGTGTGTGTGTGTGTGCGCACGTGCGTGCGTGCATACGCGTGTGCGAGTGTTTGTGTGTGTGTGCGTGTGATCTTTTGCTCCACTTCAATGGCATTACCTCAATGTTGCTCACTCCGGCTCCCTGTCGACAGCCCCACCCCTGCTTGTCTCACTGCAGCCCCAGCAGCAGCAATCCACAAAGAGCAGCCACATATGGGGAGTTTGTATTATACTCCCTGTTTGGTCGTATACTTACCATGTCAGACCATAGCATTAAACGGCTGTCAGTCAGCTCTCTGTCAGGCCAAAGTTTTGTGGCGAATGCAGTCATAAGATAGTCACGTGACGCCCACCCTACTTCCGCCTACGGAAGATGCCGAAGTTTGTGTACTGTACGTCATTCAATGAGGCCTGCGCGCAAGGCAACCCCCAGGGAACCTTGGCGCTAGAGGGGAAGGTAGGGCGGGCATTAGAGTCTGACATGGTAAGTATATACTTAGCCAAACAGGGAGTATAATACAAACTCCCCATTTTGGCGTCGTATACTATACCATGTCAGACCATAGCAGAATTTAAAGGAATAGGAGGAGGGCCGAGCGCCCTAATGGTTCCTGGGGTAGACCGATATGGCTGCATTGGCCGCCACAAATGAAATCCCTTTAGAACCATCAGCCCTGGTCATGCGATGTCCCTTAAATAAAAGTTTATGAAAGGGTTCTCCGAACGCCAGTAGGCTGCCTCCAGGAGATGGCGCACGGGGGACAGAGTGCTGGAACGCTGAGGACGTGTGGCCAGCGCTCTGACCTCATGGGTCGGGGGGGGGGGAAAGGGCTGGGAGGTCTTTGTGTACGCCTGGGCATAGGCAGATCTGATAGTATTGGATAGCCACCTAGAGATAGTGCCCGCCGATATGTCCTTCTTGTTGTTGGGGTTGATGGAGATAAGAAGGCGTCTCTGCGAGGAACGCCTGGGGCGGGAACGCTCCAGTAGTATCTGAGGCACCTAGAGGGGGCACAGGTCCATGTGTCCCCACCCCGCTCGCTGCCTAAGATATCCCGCTAGAGAGCGGATCAGAAGGGAAGGAGAGGCCGTGCCCGGTTCCTGGTTCTTCGCTAAGAACTCAGGTAGGAACTTAAGTGAGACTGAGCCGTCTCTGTGAAAGGCGATGTCCCGAGGGTCCCGCTGAGGGCATGAATCTCACTTCGCCTTCTGGCTGAGGCCAGGGAGAGAAGGAAGGTGGTCTTGAAGGAGAGGAGGTCAAAGGGAATGGAGCGGAGGGGCTCGAAAGGGGGGGTTTCTGAGGGCGCCTAATACCAGAAAGAGGTCCCACATGGGGGCGCGCATAGGGGACTGAGCTTCCCGTAGGGCAACCCCCGAGATAGTTCTCTGAGGAGAAAGTCGTTGTCGAAAGATGGGCCGCCGAGCTGTCGGATGGTGGTGCATACAGCCGATCGTAACCCCGAATGGAACTAGCCGAGAGTTTTAGAGAGGACGGAAGGTGGGATAGGAAATTGCCTAACTGGATGTTGGAGGGGTGTAGGTAGGGGACCGAGTTAGCCGTGCACCATGTGTGACCCATCTCTCCCATCGGTAATTGTAGAGGGACTCTGTGCTGGACCTACGTGAGGCCGAGGCCAAGTCTCGTAGTCCCTGCGATGCTCCCGCTTCTGTCAGGGTATCTAGGACAGACCGGGGTCTGTTGGCGGGGGCGGCGGGGGGACCGGTGGTCGCAATTTGGCTGGCATAGAAGCCAAGCGTGTAGGCGAAGCATCTGGGGGTTGGAGTGAGGGAGGCCCGAGCGAGGTTGTCTGAGCAAGTCCCACCGAGGGGCTAGCTGGAGAGGGGGAACGTGAGTTAGGGACCTGAGGTCCGGGAACCACGACTGAGTCGGCCACCACGGGGTTATGAGGATGAGTTTGGGTCTCTCCAGCCTGGCTTTCCTGATCACTTTGTGAAGTATGGGGAAAGGGGGAAAGGCGTAGGCGATGAGTCCGTCCCAGGGGAGGGAGAGCGCATCGACCACGTACGCTCGGGGGTCCGGGACTGGAGAGACATACATGGGGAGTCGATGGTTGAACCGGGTCGCAAAAAGGTCGACCATGGGCTTGAACCAGTGCTCCCAGACTGGTTAGTGTCAGCTTGTTCAGGGTCCACTCTGTGTGCAGAAGGGTCCCTGAGCGGCTGAGAGTGTCTGCCAGGATGTTGCGTGTCCCCGCTATGTGTCTCGCACGGAGGGTGGTTCCCCGTGCGTGGCACCAGCGAAGGAGGGCCTCTGTCCGTAGAGAGAGGCCGATGGAGTGAGCCCCCCCCCCCCCTTGTTGACGTAATGGGCTACCGACGTGTTGTCCGTGAGGAGGAGAACCAGTCGGTGAGAGATTAGATGTTGGAAGTGGGAGGAGGGCCAGCCTGACCGCTTCCAATTCTAATATGTTGATGTGGAGGCGAGCCATCTGTGCGTCCCACATCCCCGAGGCATGACTGTCCCCCAAGTGGGCCCCCCCAGCCCGAGTTGGAGGCGTCCGTGTATAGTTCGAGGGACTGAGTTGGGAGAGAGATCGGAACGCCGGTGATCAGGGTGGACGGATTGAGCCATTCGTCCGTGGCGCCCGAGAAACCAGGGGCCGAGGGGAATGGTCAGGTCCCAGCGGTCCGAGGTCTGGGACCAACGACGACGGAACTCCCTCTGCAGCTGGCGTTTGGGGACCCGACCCAGCGGAATGAGGGTAGAAAGGGACTCCATCATCCCTAAGAGGGAGGACAGAGTTCTGGCCGAGGTGTGCGATGCTCCTCGGAGGCGCGAGATGAGGTCCACAATCCGGGCGGACCTCTCTGGGGTCGGGGCGACCTTCATGGTAATCGTGTCAAAACTCATGCCCAGGAAAGAGAACCTCTGACTGGGAATGAGTTCGCACTTGAGGGGGTTGGTTACAAACCCCAATGTGGAACAAAGGCTGAGGAGGCGAGTGGTGGTGTGGGCTGGCACTGAGCCTGGGAGGAGGCTAGGACAAGCCAGTCGTCGAGGTAAACCAGGAGGCGAATGTCCTCCTGCCTGGCCAGGGCGGCCATCTCCTTGACAACCTTCGTGAAGAGGAAGGGTGCCAGGGAGAGGCCAAAGGGGAGAGCTTTGAACTGGAACACCCGAGCTTGCCAGACGAACCAGAGGTAACGTCTGTGCGCCGGGGTGAATAAGGATCTGGAAGTACACATCTCTCAGATCTATGGAGGTAGCCCAATCTAGGTGGTGGATGGAGTCTCTGATCTGGGAGGGCGTGTCCATCTTGAACTTGGTATGTGTGAGGAACTTGTTGAGGAACTTGTTGAGGGGAGAAAGGTCGAGGATGGGCCCTCCATCCCCCCGAAGGTTTGGGGATCACGAACAGGTGGGAGTAAAACCCGGGGTTGGGCTGGAAAACTTCGGTGATGGCCCCTTTCTGTAGGAGTTCGAGGACTTCAGGCGAAGGGCGTCCGCCTGGGCAGGCGGGGGGTCGCTGGGGGACGGAGGAGGAGAGCGCATGAGGGGAGGGCGACCGTGAGCCCACGGTAGGCGAAACCCGTCCTGAAGAACCGACACTACCCAGGGGCTGAGGCCCATACGTCGCCACTGGTAGGCGAAACCCGTCCTGAAGAACCGACACTACCCAGGGGCTGAGGCCCATACGTCGCCACTGGCAAGGAGAGAACGGTTCGCTCGGGGTTGGAACCAACTCGTGGGTCCTCCGGAATGTGAGCGAACCCTGAACGTCAGAGTTGTTGCTCGACCCAGCCGAGTCCTTCACCATATTGGGCGATGGCGCCGAGCGAACCGGAGCACACGATCGTAAACGGGAGACACGACGGTCGATCGAGGAGGATAATCAGGTCGATCGATCGACCGTGCACACACAATAGAATATAAATGTAAACAACGCACACAATGGAATATAAAGGTAAACAAGTCCGTACAGGGACACAAAGCACGGCAGAAATGAGCGAAACCGTGCGTGAGAAGCGACCGTGGCGTGGACCCAAAGTGCTGAGTAACGCCACGTGTAAATACAATGACGACGGTCGATCGTGATCGTTAAGGACATGAAGGCGAGCGAAAAAAAAATGGCAAATGAATGGGAGGGGTGCAAACCAATTGAAGGAAGCAAATTCTGGACGAAAAAAACACGTAAAATACCGTGGGTTAGAAGTTGGTGCGACAAGGGAGGGAGACCGGCGCAAAACAAGATGGCGACGAGACCCGCTCACGATCATCGCACAGGAGGTTGTGGGATCGTGGAATAAATGACGCGAGAGAAGAAAACGGAATTTAGTGGCGAAAGGGCAGAAGGCGATTGAAAAGGCAAGGCCGATGGATAAAAGGAGGCACAGAACCAGCGATGAATGCGGCGATGGAAAATGCCGATCAATCTGAACCAGTTACGCGGAAGGCAAGAATCGAGCACACAATCGCGATGGTAATTCCGTAAATAAAGGTTAGAATGCTAGCCCACCGATAACCTCACACGTCAAGATTACTCTGAGGGATAAGCACAAGCCACAAATAAATGAGTTCAGAATGCGAACACAGCAATCTTTACACAAAGGCAAAGTATAGGCGAGACAGAGCACAAGACTTATCTTGTTTGGGCGACAGGCCGAAGTAGAATGCCGTACAGTACACGAACTTCAGCATCTTCCGTAGGCGGAAGTAGGGTGGGCGTCACCCTTATCTTATGACTGCATTCGCCACAAAACTTCGGCCTGACAGAGCTGACTGACAGCTGTTTAATGCTATGGTCTGACATGGTATAGTATACGACGCCAAACAAGTTGTTACGAGGGAACCCGCAAGAGCAGACACTGCACTGCCCATGAGTTACTTCAGCGGGTGTTCAGTCGTGCTTGCTCTGATCCACCATGTGCAGGACACCACCTGCTAAGCCCCCCACTCATGACAGTTGCTTAGCTGCGGAGCCACTTCAGGTGAGCCTCCCTCTCCAGAGGGCCTCACCATGTCCATTCCATGACAGTCCCCATGAACTTGTCGATACTGACAACCTGGATACCATTCACCAAGGACAAAGCCAATAAACAAGAAATTGAAACAGAGGTCACAAACACAGCTGGGAATGGATGGCCTCAGAATTTGTGACTTTCTTTTTTCTTTTTAATGCTGATTGAAGAGGAGGATGATAAAGGTGATGTTATTGAGTTCTGTTCTGGTATGAGACAGCATGACTGTGCTGTTTTTTCTAAGCTTACTTTCTTAACATAATCAGGCATTGACCAGGCCTAAGAGATACAGACACCTGCAGAGCTGGTCAGTAAGTTGACCAACACTCTCGGAGACTGATCCATCAACTGCATAAACGTCTTACTGCGTGGTGACAGTGTTCCCAGTTGAACACATAGCAAACTCAGCACTGAGTAGGAGCCTGTCAGGGCACAAAAATTCTACAAATAAATTGCTCCAGAAGGAATTGAATCCATTACCTCCCAGCCAAGAATCTGCTACATTAACCACTGCGCTATGGAGGCTGGTAACTAAAATGCATTGATGTCAATCACACACACACGCATCGACCCAACAACCTGCGTTTATGATCCATGGATGTAAAATTAAAGTGTTTGTTTCCGAGGTAGATTACACAATTAGATCCATTATATTTCCCCTGGCACATGCCTCCCTCACCCCTTTAGCTTACTCGTCCATAAACTCCACAGCCATTTTGGTTGCCTTCTTCCTTCATGTTCCACCCCACAGGAATCATTTGGCGCTTTAACTGATGTCTTTTTCAAAAAAATTTTGCAATCTAAGAGCTGCTGTCCCTGGAACAATGCCACACTTCATCACTGGTTTGTGTTTAGAGCTGTCCAGTAGACTCGTCACAACTGCACTGATTTTAGGATAGATCATTCTGACTGATTTCACCTGATCATTGTTTTGGTTTTCCTTGGGCAAATTCAAAAGTCAGCACAAAAACTGGGTGTGTCTGATAGTGTGAAGATCACAATTTACTGAATTTGTCAAAGTTTTATTGCTGAAACCATGGGGAAAAAAGCCAATACCTGACACTCGAGCAGGTCATCTTCTGACAGCCCAGAACTGAAAGTGCACAAGAAAGAATTTCAGGCTTCATGCATGTCTACACGCAGCCATGTTATGTTAGTTTTGAAATCGCGCCACTGGTCAAATATTCAGATAACTGCGCTTGAAGACATGACAAACTTGTGCTCTGTGCATTTTGAACAAAGGTGAAATACAGTATTTCTGGTCATGAGGAACTAACATTAATTTGGGAATATTTAGAATCAGTCCTCAATCAAGTTTCATTTCAAACTCATCTTCTAAACGGGAAATTCAAAGCCAGTCTGTCCTCATAACACATTGTGTGATTTTTACCTTAATTCAGCCTCTCAGATTTCTTAGTGGCAGATGCACTGGGTCTCCTGGCCAAGGATTTTGGGATACCATGATGGCAGACATATTGGTAACAAGAGTCAGGGTATTCATTTAAACAATTTAAAGGAAAAAACGTGTTGCAGTATCTTGCTGGTAGACGCCTCGGCAAAGTATGTCATGGTATCACGCTACAAGATGCATAGGATGAAAGTATCAAGGTACTTCCCTCATAGAAGTCTTGGTAAAGAGAGTCCGGGCGTTGAGGTGGTAAATGTACAGGCAAAATATGTCATATATATCTTGCTAGCAGATGTACTGGCAGAGTCCATCAGCAACAGAAACGCTGAAGGACACCTTGCTGTCTGTTTATGAGGGTATCAGTACCTGGTATCAGCATATGTTGCAGTCTACTCATGAAGGTGGCAGTGAAGTGTATCAGGCTATCTTGTTGCCTCATCATAAACACAAGGCAAAGGGTCTCAGGGAATCTTGCTGTCCTGCACCTCTCCTGTTGCTGGGTAGAAGACCTTGAAGGAGAAGTCAGTGCGAGGGAAAGAACCCTGAAACGATTAACAGTGACAGTGAGTAACAACCAATAATATCAGATAAAAAAAAATTCATCAGTCACAATGATGAACAAACAGCACAGTGATCAATATTCAACAGTGACATGATAAACACCAAAAGTATTGATAGAAACTATTTTAAGTTCCAGTGATGATCAGTTAAACAGATTAACATTCAGCAGTAACACTAACAGTAATTAAAAAAAAAGTAGCAGTGATAATCAACATAATGACTGAACCCCCCCCCCCCCCCCCCAACAACAACAGCAAAACAATAAGAAGGAAAGGAAACAAACAACAATGACAGTAGTAGTAAATAATCAACAATAACAGTGATCATTACCCAAAAATAACAGTGCTAATCAAACAATTAACAGCAATAAACATTTAAACAACAACACATGAGTGATAAACAATCACAGTGGTAAATTTTCAACAGCAGACGTGATGACTAAACAACAAGGCACAGTAGTGAAGAAAAGACAGTCATGTGTGACCAAATAACAGTCCTAATGGTGAACAAACCAACAAACAACAGTCCTACTGGTGAACAAACAACAGTCCTACTGGTGATCAAACAAATAACAGTCCTAATCATGAACAAACCAAATAACAGTCCTAATGGTGATCAAACAAATCACAGTCCTAATCATGAACAAACAAACAGTCCTAATCATGAACAAACAGTCCTAATGGTGAACAAACAAATGACAGTCCTAATCATGAACAAACAAATAACAGTCCTAATCATGAACAAACAACAAAAATAACAGTCCTAATGGTGAATGGTGAACAAACAAACAAATAACAGTCCTACTGGTGAACAAACAAAAAAAATAACAGTCCTAATGGTGAACACACAAAAGTCACAGTGATGAAAACAAAGAATGGTCACAGTGAAGAAGAAACAAGAGAGTAATGAAGGAACAACAGTCCTGATGATGAATTAAGAATGATAGTGATGAACAAATCAGTCACACTGATGAAGAAACTATAGTCCTATTAATGAACGAACATGAATTACAGTGATGAACAAACCAAAGTCACAGTGATTCACAAACCAAAGTCACAGTGATGAACAAACCAAAGTCACAGTGATGAAGAAACAACAGTCCTGAAGTATGGTCCAGCTGGATCAATGACAACTGTCATGAAGACTCCCCAGCTACACTGGTTCTCACAGGATTGGTCACGGTGCAGTCGGCCGACTGGCGGGTGAAAGGGGTCAAACTTGTCAGCACACACCACCAGGTCAGGCAGGGGGTATAGACGCAGACCGCAGTCGTAGGCCCAGTACACAGGGCAGACTGCCAGGGGCAGGGGACACAGGTGACCTTGGCTGACCAGCGTCTTGGCAAACTGCAAGCAACCGGTCCCAGACCTCTCAAGCTCCAAACTGATATTGGATTTTTCAACTAAAGTGGGTGTATTTTTTTTTTTTACATTTCCATTTTTCTTGTAAAAGCATGGGAGAGGGATGGAGGAAGGGTCTCCCAAAGTTTATAGAAGCATGTTTTAATTATTCATTGATTGACTCATTTTTTTAATTGTTTTTTTCACCTACCATCACACAGCAGAGCGTAGGGGCATAGCTGATCTTCCAGCGCCTACTGTGGAAATAGTTTCTGCCAATACACATTCTTTTCTAACCTGATTCATCAGCATGCAAAAAAATACATATAATGACACAAGAGCATTGACAATGACACAGATCGATAAATTACACACCAGTCTCGGTAATGGTATGAGAGTTATGATTGATGACATGCCAATATTTACAAATATATTAATCATGACGCACCAGTATTCACAATCTATGACACAGATGCTACAATGGTACCAGCATTTACACTGATACAAAACATTTACAGACAGCATTCTTGCAGGACTGCAGCTGAAGGAAGATTAACATGGGCAAGGAAATGACTTAAGGAAAGTTATACGAGGAGGCTTGTGATTAGAAGAAGATGAATTCAAAATAGTGACCAAGACCTGTATGTGAATAAATGTGACGTAGATTAACATGTTAAGGAACATACCTAAGAAAGAAGTGTATGTATAGAATTGTATTTTAATATGGGCCTACATGATGTATGACTGTGATTATGGAAGACTTACAGTTACTTGGTAAGACTATGTGCGCTTACATGTGTGGGAATGTCCGAGTCGGAGGGAAGCGCAGACAGTGTCGACACATCTTGGTGACGATGTCTTCCCTCATGACGACAATGTGCTGTGTGCAGTACTGGATCCGACAGGGGTTGGATGTGAACACGGCGCTGGGCACTTTGCTCTTCAACTCGTCAATCACACAGTTAGGAATGGCTGGCCTGCACGACACACACACTGACACTGAGCAGTTTCCCAGGCACATTCTGCAGCCCGCTCTCCATCACACACCGTCCCTATCAATTCACACATTTAACCATGTGAAAGAACATGCAAAGATGCGAGTGAACACTTTCAATGAACTTTTCTAAGCCCTGTGGCACTTATGGCCATTTCTGGGCTCTGCCCTTACAGGGAAAACAATTCCTCTAAAAATAAAAACAAATAAACCCCAAAAGAAGAAAACAACAACAACAAACAAACAAAAAGAGCACCCAATTAAAAAAATCATAACTTGTTAGCAATGAGTAATATTCATTAGCATCATAACATGATAGCAATATGACATTCCTAAAACTGTCAAAACTAAGCCATGCCGAGGTGTCAGGCATTCCACTAAATCTAACCAAGCACCCTCCCCCTTGATTAAACAAAAATGATAATAAACAGTTTAGAAAAAGTCCTAGGGGCAATGAGATCCTGCATCACTGAAAACTAGAGTCCAGTCTCGACAGCGTGTTCAGTTCCACAAACTAGTTATCAGATTACAACATATAAACTAGCGTTTACACTTTCTGCAAGATAAAAATGTTCTAAAAATGTTCTAGAAGAGGCCACAAATGCAGAAAGGAAGTGGACAATAGTAAAGCAATGAAAATGTAAAGACAAAGTGACAGATATCAAGGAAATTACCAGCACAGAATTTCCAGATGGCAGGTTACATCTTCATGTACAGAAAGAGTCCCTGACATCCCTACATGGACAACTCATGCTTGTGGAAGAATACCATTTAGCCCAGGGAATTCACACACTGCATCCAACACAGCGCTGCACTTAGCTCAGCCAGGTGATACTGTGGCAGAGTTCTGTAGGTAGGATGAGGGGGTGACATGTAGTAGTTACCTGGGCAGGATGAGGGGTGACAGTGTAGCAGTTACCTGGGCAGGATGAGGGGTGACAGTGTAATCACAGTTACCTGGGCAAGATGAGGGGGTGACTGTGTAGCAGTTACCTGGGCAGGATGAGGGGTGACAGTGTAGCAGTTACCTGGGCAGGATGGGGGTGACATGTAGCATGGGCAGGATGAGGGGTGACATGTAGCAGTTACCTGGGCAGGATGAGGGGTGATAGTGTAGCAGTTACCTGGGCAGGATGTGGGGTGACATGTAACAGTTACCTGGACAGGATGAGGGGTGATAGTGTAGCAATTACCTGGGCAGGATGAGGGGTGACATGTAGCGCTTACCTGGACAGGATGAGGGGTGACATGTAGCAGTTACCTGGGCAGGATGAGGGGTGACATGTAGCAGTTACCTGGACAGGATGAGGGGTGACATGTAGCAGATACCTGGGCAGGATGAGGGATGATAGTGTTGCAGTTACCTGGGCAGGATGAGGGGTGACATGTAGCAGATACCTGGGCAGGATGAGGGATGATAGTGTTGCAGTTACCTAGGAAGGATGAGGGGTGGACATGTAGCAGTTACCTGGGCAGGATGAGGGGTGACAGTGTAATAACAGTTACCTGGGCAGGATGAGGGGTGATAGTGTAACAGTTACCTGGGCAGGATGAGGGGTGACAGTGTACTAACAGTTACCTGGGCAGGATGAGGGGTGACAGTGTAGCAGTTACCTGGGCAGGAAGTGGGGTGATAGTGTATCAGTTAGTGGGCAGGATGACAGGTGATAGTGTAACAGTTACCTGGGCAGAATGAGGGGTGACAGTGTAATAACAGTTACCTGGGCAGGACGTGGGGTGATAGTGTAACAGTTACCTAGGCAGGATGGGGGGTGACATGTAGCAGTTACCTGGACAGGATGAGGGGTGACAGTGTAATACAGTTACCTGGGCAGGATGAGGGGTGACAGTGTAGCAGTTACCTGGGCAGGATGTGGGGTGATAGTGTATCAGTCAGTGGGCAGGATGAGGGGTGACATGTAGCAGTTACCTGGGCAGGATGTGGGGTGATAGTGTAGCAGTTACCTGGGCAGTATGAAGGGTGATAGTGTAGCAGTTACCTGGGCAGAATGAGGGGTGTGTCCAGCGTCCTGAGGACCTGGCACAAAGATGAACTTGCTGTTGGCTGTCAGCGAGGGGAACTCAGCAAGCATGTCACCCAGTGCATGAAAACCTTCTGTCAACACACAGACACCTTCCCATCACCACTTCCATCCCTGCTTGTCAACTTACACATTATGGCTGTAAATAGGGTACCTCAGTTTCTTCACACTTTTCCAAACCATTCATGACTGCATGAACCCTGTCGATGCACATACATGTGGGGACTCTCAGTGGAGGGGGGTGGGGAGAAACCCATGACAAGAGGGTACATTCAGTCAGGGTGACTCCTCAACAAAGCAGGTATTGTTATAAGTCGGGGGGCATAGTCAGTTTTGAGCTGTGCATGTTAAAATCACAACATGCTCTACTGAACACAGACAAGACCCGAGAGCAAAGCTGTATCTCTTACAACAGAAGGTTCATGACAATGTCTTGTGCACTGCCAATGTTGGGACTGCGAGAGGATGGGCAAAGGTGGGTGCAGCTGTGTCTGAGGCCACTGGAATGGGTCAGCAGACACAGCTGCCCAGCTTCAAAATCACCAACTACTATTTTGACTTTTTATGTCCAACATTCCCAAACTGAAACATAGCGGTCAAGTGCAATATCACAACAGTACTTTTTAGTCGGACTTTGCTTCTCAATCAACATGATGGTGAACTGAAGAGATGGAAAATCTCCTATGTATTACATGGTTTTGCCTTGGCCTACAAAAAATCAAAATGGCCAACAATGACACAAAATCAAAAGGTGGCAAAATCATGATCGTCTTCAGTGATTTTTCTTTTGCTTTTTCTTCCTCTCCTCACTATCTTTAGCCATTTTTTGACAAAATAAGAAGACTATAGCCTAAAGATCCATGTTGTCTCAGTTCCTTTTAAGCCCTGCTAAGTCCATAAGGGAGGTTCATACAGGCTGACAAATTTGAAATTCCATGACCTGTCAATGACATTTTGAAAAACTTTCATGACCACAAGTTAGCAATTTTCATACATGACTGCTGTTCTAAAAACATCTGTCTCAATGATGCCTGTAACAGAGTGAATGTTCACTGGAGTTTTGCTTTCTGAACACCTGCACCCATATCAACCACTTTTTTTTTTTTTTTTTGAGGTTGTACCTTTCAATCTATGATTTGAATCATAATTCCATGACTTTCATCCTGGAATATTGCTCCTTTTAATCAAATGATTTTGCATGACATATACTGATGCTGACTGTGTGAAACAGAAGAACAAAGAGTTTATGGAAGATGGGGCAGGGATGTAAATAACAAAATGATTTTTCGAGCAAATGAAAACAAACAAAAACCCCAAGAAGGAAGAGTTGTACCCCTTCCCACCTCCCTGAAGAAGCAGGCACCTTTCAGAGCCTTGAGGTGGCCGTGGCCGGCAGGACAAGTCAGGAAATGGCCGCACAGCACAAAGGGCAGTTGGGGGACAGTCTGAGAAGCCGTTGAACAGCTCCCTCAATTTCTCCATCACCTGAACAACAACAGAAATACAGTAGAAGTTTACCTGTCATAGCATCACCTGAACACTCACAGATCCGGTGGGTGCTG
The DNA here is from genome assembly GCA_016801955.1 of Conus betulinus. Lineage (NCBI taxonomy): Eukaryota > Metazoa > Mollusca > Gastropoda > Neogastropoda > Conidae > Conus > Conus betulinus. The sequence goes on along the minus strand of JADBJO010004310.1, from coordinate 175,583 downwards.
ATATTTAACATGGTATCACCTGAACACAGACATACAGTGAGATTTATCTGTGTATGGTATTGCTGACTTGAACACAGACAGAAAGAGAAGTACAGTGAATGTTAATCTGTGTTATGTGATTACTTGAACACAGTCAGTCATATTGTGGATTTTAACTTGTGTCATGGACTCGCCTATACACTAATAGAAATGCAGTGGATGTTAACCTGTTTGCACTCACTACAACATTAACAGAAATATAGCTGTTATTAACCTGTGTCATATTACTAAAACATTGACTGAAATACAGTGGATGTTAGTGTGAGTCATGACATCACCTGAACGCTGATAGAAATACGGTGAATGGTAACCTGTGTCACATTACCTGAATACCGTCAGAATACAGCAGATGTAAACCTGTCTAATGACATCACCTGAACATTGATTGATAGGAATAGAGTTGATGTTAACCTGTGTCATATCAGCCAAACTCTGATAAACACACTGCAAGTTAACCTCTGTTATGACATCACCTGAACACAGACACAAACACAGTTGATGTTAATCTGTGTCATGTCACCTGAACATTGATAAAAATACAGTGGATGTTTACCTGTGTCATGGTTATAACCTGAACACAGACAAAAATACAGTGGATATTTATGAGCGTGTCATAATGTTACCTGAACTTACATTAAAAAACAAAAAACACCAAGTTAACATGCGTGTCATGTCACCTGAATGCAGGTATCAATACAGTGTGTGTCCACATGTGTTTCTCTTTCACGTGTAGAAGGGATACATCATGGCAAAAGTCGCATCATAGCAATCCACCGAAGAAATGATGCGTGGTAAAATATCACTATGCTACATAGCTAAGGGGATGGCGTTCTGTGGTTGTTTGTACATCTCTACTGTACTACAGCAACGCAAGACAACTGATCATTGTAAGACAGGAAACCACCTCAACAAAGTACTTTTTTAAATGAAAATATCAATGCCTTAACTTTTATCACTGTTCAAATACAATGTTATAAAACATGACCTAAAAGTGCATGGCAGATATATGTGCCAGCTGGATTTAATACACAGATAACACAGACAGTTCGCGTCGCTATGTCTTCCAATACACCAACATTCAGCCATGTGACTGACCTTGGCATTGTCCAGCCAAAGGTCGGCAATGAAGACGAACATGACATCGGAGTTGTCCTGCTCCAACTGTTGCAGTCTGGCAGATGCTTTGCTGGTGGTGGAGGAGGGGCCCCCAAACATGTTGACGTTGCCAAAGTAGGCTCTGAAAGCAGTCATTGGATGTTGTAAAAGTAAGATTAAAAAAAAAAAAATCTGAAGCTGCCAAAGAGGCTCTGAAAGCAATCATTTGATGCTGCCAAAGTAAACATTCAAAGAGTCATCTGATGTTTCTGATGCTGCTGAAGTAAACACTGAAAAAAAAAGCATTTGATGTTGCCAAAGTAGGCTCTGAAGCAATGATTTGATGCTGCCAGAGTAAACTGTGGAAAAAAAATCTGATGTTGCCAAAGTAGGTTCTGAAAGAAGTCATCTCAAAGCAGTCATTTCTCAAGTTGTCAAGGTATCAGTACACTTTAAAACCAGTTATTTCGCACTGCCAAAATAGGTTTTGATGCAATCATTTTATGTTGTGAAAAAACAGGAACTGAAAGCAATCATCTGACACTGCTATAGTTTGCTTAGAAAATTTTCAAATTAGGATTTGGAAACAGTCAATTCACACAGCCAAAATATGCGATGGATGTTGACATTTTATGCTGAGAAGTAGGTTTTGAATGCTATCATTTCTAATGCAAAAGCTAGGTATGGTAGCAGTCATTTAATGATGTCAGTGTTAACAACAAAATCAGTCTTTTCATGCTGCCTCAGTTGGCTACAAAAGCTGTCATTTGAGATTACTAAACAAGTCGCAGAAACATTCATGAGATGCTGCCAAAGTATACTTTGAAAGTAGTCATTAGACAGTGCCAGAGTATAGTGAAAGTTGTTATTTCACTTTGGAACAGTAGACTCTAAACCAGTTACTTCACACAGCCAATGTAGACTCTGAAATTCTCACCCTATTCTGACGATGCCAAAGTAGGCTTTAAAAGCAGTCAGGTAAGGTAATGCTGCTCATAGCCCAGCCGAAAACAACGGACCATATCAGGTCTGTCATCGCACTGAAGTCAACTCACAAGTCATTATAAAAAAACAACAAAAAAACCCTCATTCACACAACTCTTTAAAACACACCTTCCAAAAACACAGAAAATTGTGTTATAAATCTTTCTTCCGTAAAACCTTAGATAACTTCAGTCTGCTGAAGTGTGAGACGGAAACAACCATTTGATGTTACCAAAGCCAGTGGCGTTTTCAGCCGGTTCATAGGCGTTTACCTTGTTGTCTTCGCAGGCTCTGAGGGAGGGAAACCCAAAGCGTCCACATGAAAGACACCATCTTCATACCACCCCTCTGCCAGCACAAAACAGTTTTTCAGCAAACAGACCCACGTGAAAGCTGTGGGCGTGGTTAAGGAAGGAGTCTGCTCGTGATCACCTTCATCATGGCATGAACGACACTCAACTCAGGAGAAGAGTTCACTAGCTTGACAACTCAAACACCAGTCTGGTGTTCAACAACATACAGATAACTGTGTGATAAGCTATTTGACTTGTGACTTAAACTGCTGACTACCAGTTTTCGTGAGTGTAATTTCTGCAAACAACCAAGTTTATGTCAGAAAGGTTTGAACGGAATGTGGAAATTCTGTTACTTGCATTTAGAAACAAAAATCACACATGAGAAAAAATGGTTCTGATTATAACTGATCACTGTGGTCACAAATCTCTTTCCAATACACACAGAATCCATCTGCAATTGCAAAGCTAATTGGTCCTGGTGCACACTGCCATAAAGTTAACAGCCTTAAGCAAGCACAAATGTACCTGTACAATCTACATATTCTGACCCACCATCATCAGTTCAGCAGCGCTTTGATAACTTGTCCACCCTCATGTTCAGTAGAATTCAGCTTTCACCGACGCTCACAGAGACCTGTTTACCTTAAAACTGCTGTTCGTGTACTTTTCCACATAAACAAGTTTTTATTTTCTAAAAGACTGTCTACAAATCTTCCAAATTTTTGTAAAAAGATGAGAAATGTGCATATGTGTGTGGTGTGTATGTACATGTGTGTGTGTGTGTGTGTGTGTGTGTGTGTGTGTGTGTGTGTGTGTGTGTGTGTGTGTGTGTGTGTGTGTGTGTGTGTGTGTGTGTGTGTCTGTGTGTGTGTTCACCAGTGACTTACCCTACTACCTTGCAGCAGAACAATTACACTACAGTAACTATGGTATAAAAGAAAGGTTCTGTAATCCCCCCTCAAAAAAAAAAAAAAAAAAAACAAACGTTCTTTAAAACCCCTTCCCTTACAAACATTCTGAGTAAACACCCCCTCAAATGACCAGCAAAAAAAAAAAAAAACATCTGAAATAAAACAGGACACAGACCAACCATACACCCCTCCACCCCCCCCCCCCCCCCCCCCCCCCCCCCCCCCCCCCACACACACACAGAGAAACAGGTAAAGGATATGGCATTGGACAAGTCCAGTAGGGCAGATCCAGTGGGATCTTCCAAGTGCCACTGACCCTGCAACACAAAGCACATGTCATGACCTCCACGTACACAGTGCAGTTTACACAGTGCACTCAACAGACACATTCATGGCCTCCATGTACACAATGCAGTTTACACACTGCACTCAACAGTCACATTCATGGCCTCCATGTACACAGTGCAGTTTACACACTGCACTCAACAGTCACATTCATGGCCTCCATGTATACAGTGCAGTTTACACACTGCACTCAACAGTCACATTTATGGCCTCCATGTACACAGTGCAGTTTACACAGTGCACTCAACAGTCACATTCATGGCCTCCATGTACACAGTGCAGTTTACACAGTGCACTGAACACAGTCATGGCCCCCATGTGCATGATGCTCTCAACACAGTCATATATCATACACATATACAGTGCAGTTTACACTGTGCTCTCAAAACAGTCGTATTATGGCCTCTACACATAGAATTCACCTTACGCAATGTATTTCACATAATCAATATATGAGCCAAATGAAAAAGATAACTTGTATTATACTTTTTCTGATGACATGAAAATTATCAGATCACCCAGTGATAAGTCAGTTGTGTTGCTGGACATCAAAAATGTCTGCAACATTACAGTAATGCCAGACCAAGGGTTGTGAAACTGGGGCTTTCTGGAACGCTGGATGATATCACTAAGATGATGTTTAAAGTCAGCAGTTCTGTCAGTTTGTAAGTGAAAAATGAGGTAGAGTTTTCATGTCTGTCATCACATCTGACACCAGCTCATGTTTGTACTTTATGGTGTATTACGTAAACATCCACTGCAGCTGCTAAGGAACATAAACAAAGTCAGCCTGCTCATTTCAAAGAAAAAGTAAGCATGCACAAGCAGTCAGTGAATCTTTTGTGTCATTTTAATTCGGAAACAATGGACAAGGGTCATTTGTAACACTTTTCTGTATGGACATAAAAAGAATAGTGGATCTTATTTTTCTAACAAAAGTAAGCATAAATGCAATAAAAACATGAATAAGATCAGTTTTTCAAAAACAAACAGGATGGCCTAGCCATACTTAATCATTTTTAAGTCAATCAAATATGAAAAATAGAAGGGAGAATCCCTTACACAGGTGCTTTGGTATAATGAGCAGTCCACATGTTTGCGGACAACCCTAAGTGCTCATTGGAACAACTTGATATTGAATTTTAAACAGATCAGTTCATAAAACAATCAAGAAAGCTTTTCACAATGCTACCGTCTGACTGACACTGACACAAAAGTTTACAAGGTTTACAAAACAAATCGGAAAAGACAGCTTCACGGGAACTGTATCGTGTAATGTACATATATGTAGTCAAATATATCATTCAGCATAATAAATCGTTATTTTTTTTTTTTTTTTCTTTAAGCGCTACAGATTATCCAGTTAGGCCATATTTTTGTTTATTTTCTGCTTTCTCCTTATGACATTTAATTCTCTTCCCATCCCCCTTTGTGGATTCCTTCCATTTCTTTTATTACACTTTTGCTTCTTTTCTGCTTTCTCCTTATAACATGTAATTCTCTTTCGATCCCCCTTGCAGATTCTCTTCATTTCTTTTATTACACTAGGTGATCTCTCTCTCTCTCTCTCTCTCTCTCTCTCTCTCTCTCTCTCTCTCTCTCTGTCTCTCATGTTGATGTTGACAACTCAATAAAAAAAAAAAGGTCATTTCAAAATGTCTTCAATCACCAATTTGTGTGACGGGACATTAATTAGGATGTGTGTGTGTGTGTGTGTGTGTGTGTGTGTGTGTGTGTGTGTGTGTGTGTGTGTGTGTTTCTGGGTGGGGGTGGGAGTGGCTTATGGATGGACTGAAATATTACTCCAGGAGTTCCAGTTGAATGAGATATTTAAAAAAAAATAATGATAATGATAACAACACAGAATGCCTTGAATCATTTCAAATTTAAAACTGTATTTTAGACTTGATCAGTCATTCTAACAGTAATAGCAGTTAACTTATATCAAACTCTTACTTTTCACTCAACTTTATGCATTATATGATACATCTGTTATGAAATGATAAATTTTGAACAACACCATGCTAGAACTTTAGGAAAATATTCACAACTGACTGTGAGTTTACAATATTGAAGTAACTGACCATTGAGACGCCCCCTCTATCACGGTCCGCAGCGTCATGAAGCATAAGAATAACCAAAATCTAATTTGTATCTTGTGATCGGTTTTACTTTTTCTACACGTAAAACGTAAGTGTCAGATGTGATTTCCGGCATTTCCTCGGTGGGGGAGTAGTAACAGCAGAAATGACGGAAATTCAAATAAAGTGATGGGGGAAACGAAGCCGCCTACGTAACGGTTGGCACTTTCGTGTTCAGCAGTGTTTCGCACATATCTTGAAGGCAGTTAGCGTTCACCACGAGGCAATCAGAAATGGTTTTCATTATATTTTGCTCATGTGTGTGATTCTAAGTGTCAGTTGTGTCGAGGTAAACATTGGTGGCTATGAATAAACGTTTACTGATTCTTCGCCTTTCTGACATCGTCTGCTCCTGGTTTCGTGTCCGTTGAAGAACACGTGACCCGGCGAACGGATACAAATTGCAAATGGCTGAAACGAGCAGTGCGGTATATTTTTATTCCCAAAAGGTCGGTGATGTCGATCGGACATGAACCCAGTGCACGGTAAATTTGTTCTGTTTTTGAAAAATATGCTGACCAAACCGCTAAATCAGTGGATTTACTGTGTCAATGACACACCTCGGTTTGAAAAAATACGAAACGTTGGATCGGACCCAGTAAAACAGAAAGCAGTAGCGAGATGTTAAAAGGCATGTCTCCAGGACATGGCGATCCACATACGACCAAGTATTCTTTTGGATTCGACTCAGGCTTCACTAAAGAGCAAGTGAATGTGGTCTCAGGACAAAAACGTTGACGAAAATGTAGTTTTCATTTCATTTCATGTGTTCAAGTTTTCGTTACGATTCTGCAAGGGCTGTAGGGACATGTTGTTTGCGGTATATCGGCGGATGTCCCATTTTGGCATGGCCGATTTCGGCTGTTTTTTTTCAATAAGAATCAGTTTTATCGACACGATCCAGTGTATCTCCCTGATATTGTGGCAATTATCTCTTTAAGATACAAGCAACAAAAATACGCCCAAACAAATGGGGGAAAAATTTTGGATAGTTCATTTACAGTGCATTTTCGTGTCACACCATATCCTCCAGGCACACACACTCATAGCAACATTGTTTCAAAGGAGGCAACCGACCTTCCACTAACACTCTCCCCCTACACACAATGAGCACAGTCAAGGGAGAAAACTGATCTCTTCGACCTGCCTCCCTCTGCCTCACACAAATCCACAAAGCAGAAAAACAACCTCTCTGAGCTGGGTCTATCCCCCTTTTCCATGCTAACATTTCAGATAAATCAGAACTCCTCCATGGCCACTGTTTTGAAGGAAAGGGTTCAAAGAGGTCAACATTCAGCATCTGACTCGTTTCATCCGCCTTTACACAATGCATCCAGTGTCACTATTTTGCTTGTGTCACGTCTGGTGTGCTGCTTGGTTTGTGCACTTATGTTTGCGCTGGCCTTGTGCAGGATGCACTGCGTGCTGTGCTGTCTGTGTCAAGAAATAAACGGCAACTTTTTTCCCATTTTGCACGGACTAGGAAAACCCTGTAAATGATTTGCAGGCTTGTGGAGACAACTCTGATATGCTGGGGTTACCAGTACTCCGAATTCTAAAGGGTCGACACACGAGACTGCCACTGGTCAATTTCAAAGGGTTAACTCATGTCTGAAGCATCATGACGCAAGAAGGAAAGCCAGAGCCCTGTAAACGAATGGTAAACATGCACACGCACACACAGAGTGGTATCCAAGGAGAACACTGACCTCTCTTTGAGTTGTGTCAGCATGCCCAGCACGATGATGTCCTTCACAGCTGCTGTTGTTCCCTTCAGGTATTCCAGAGGTTTCAGCTGTCACCATAACACACACTGCATCACTTGTCAGCCACACACCACACCATGTCACCATTGTCAGTCACATGAGACTACACACTGACAGCTGCAAGCCACACTAACAGCTGACAGTTGCATACCACCGACAGCTGTTAAACATAAAACACACCACATCAACAGGTGTCACTGTCAGCAGCATCACATCTCTCATCAATAGCTATCAGTATCCGCCACATCAAGTGCTATCAATGTCAGCTGCACAACTATTGTCATCGTATCAAATAGCTAGCCATCAGAGTCACTCACATGACTATAAGTGCAAAGCTTCAAGTACACTACAATCCTACATGCCACCACATCAAAAACAGTCAGTGTCAGTTACATGACACATCATCAGTAGCAGTCAGCGTCAGTTACATGCCACCACATCAGCAGCAATCAGTGTCAGTTACATGCCACCACATCAGCAGCAGTCAGTGTCAGTTACATGCCGCCACATCAGCAGCAGTCAGTGTCAGTTACATGCCACATCAGCAGCAGTCAGCGTCAGTTACATACCACCACATCAGCAGCAGTGTGTCAGTTACATGCCACATCAGTAGCAGTCAGTGTCAGTTACATGCCGCCACATCAGCAGCAGTCAGTGTCAGTTACATGCCACCACATCAGCAGTAGTCAGTGTCAGTTACATGCCACCACATCACTAGCAGTCAGTGTCAGTTACATGCCACATCAGCAGCAGTCAGTTACATGCCACCGCATCAGCAGCAGTCAGTGTCATTTACATACCACCACATCAGCAGCAGTCAGTGTCAGTTACATGCCGCCACATCAGCAGTAGTCAGTGTCAGTTACATGCCATCACATCAGCAGCAGTCAGTGTCAGTTACATGCCACATCAGCAGCAGTCAGTGTCAGTTACATGCCACTGCCACATCAGCAGCAGTCAGTGTCAGTTACATGCCACATCAGCAGCAGTCAGTTACATTACATGCCACATCAGCAGCAGTCAGTGTCATTTACATACCACCATATCAGCAGCAGTCAGTGTCAGTTACATACCACCGCATCAACAGCAGTCAGTGTCAGTTACATGCCACATCAGCAGCAGCAGTCAGTGTCAGTAACATGCCACATCAGCAGCAGTCAGTGTCAGTTACATGCCACTTCAGCAGCAGTCAGTGTCAGTTACATGCCACATCAGCAGCAGTCAGTGTCAGTTACATGCCATCATATCAGCAGCAGTCAGTTAGATGCCACACATCAGCAGCAGTCAGTGTCAGTTACATGTGGTGTCAGTTAGTGTCAGTCACATGCCACCACATCAGTAGCCGTCAGTGTCAGTTACATGCCACATCAGCAGCAGTCAGTGTCAGTTACATGCCACCACATCAGTAGCCGTCAGTGTCAGTTACATGCCACATCAGCAGCAGTCAGTGTCAGTTACATACCATCACATCAGCAGCAGTCAGTGTCAGTTACATACCACCACATCAGTAGCAGTCAGCGTCAGGTACATGCCACCACATCAGCAGCAGTCAGTGTCAGTTACATGCCACCACATCACTAGCAGTCAGTGTCAGTTACATACCACACATCAGCAGCAGTCAGTGTCAGTTACATGCCATCACATAAGCAGCAGCAGTCAGTGTCAGTTACATGCCACATCAGCAGCAGTCAGTGTCAGTTACATACCACCCACATCACTAGCAGTCAGTGTCAGTTACGTACCACCACATCAGCAGCAGTCAGTGTCAGTTACATGCCACATCAGCAGCAGTCAGTGTCAGTTACATGCCATCACATCAGCAGCAGTCAGTGTCAGTTACATACCACCAAATCAGCAGCAGTCAGTGTCAGTTACATACCACATCAGCAGCAGTCAGTGTCAGTTACATGCCACATCAGCAGCAGCAGTCAGTGTCAGTTACATGCCATCACATCAGCAGCAGTCAGCATCAGTTACAAGCCACATCAGCAGCAGTCAGTGTCAGTTACATGCCACCACATCAGCAGCAGTCAGTGTCAGTTACATGCCACATCAGCAGCAGTCAGTGTCAGTTACATGCCATCACATCAGCAGCAGTCAGTGTCAGTTACATACCACCAAATCAGCAGCAGTCAGTGTCAGTTACATACCACATCAGCAGCAGTCAGTGTCAGTTACATGCCACATCAGCAGCTGTCAGTGTCAGTTACATGCCATCACATCAGCAGCAGTCAGCATCAGTTTACAAGCCACATCAGCAGCAGTCAGTGTCAGTTACATGCCACCACATCAGCAGCAGTCAGTGTCAGTTACATACCACATCAGCAGCAGTCAGTGTCAGTTACATGCCACTGCATCAGCAGCAGCAGTCAGTGTCAGTTACATGCCACCACATCAGCAGCAGCAGTCAGTTAGATGCCACCACATCAGCAGCAGTCAGTGTCAGTTACATGTGGTGTCAGTTAGTGTCAGTCACATGCCACCACATCAGCAGCAGTCAGTGTCAGTTACATGCCACCCCATCAGTAGCCGTCAGTGTCAGTTACATGCCACCACATCAATAGCCGTCATAAAGAAGCTGTCAGCCATACCACCACCTTTCAGCATGTTAAACATCATTCCCCATCAGTACTGACAATGCCAGCCACATGAAAACCACGTTAACAGCCATTTACTACTCAGCTGTGGTCGTGACAGTGTTATATACAACTTTTTCACTACATCCACTGTCATACATCCAAAGCTGCAAATAAATGGACGGTTAAATATTTCCTAAGACTGTCCTAGGAGTGTACTGTAGCTGCCCACGCATGTGTGTGTGTGTGTGTGTGTGTGTGTGTGTGTGTGTGTGTGTGTGTGTGTGTGTGTGTGTGTTAGGGTGTGTGGGGCGTGTGTGTGTGTGTGTGTGTGTGTGTGTGTGTGTGTGTGGGATGTGTGTGTGTGGCAGTGTGTGTGTGTGTGTGTGTGTGTGTGTGTGTGTGTGTGTGTGTGTGTGTTTCATGGACCATCCATGGACCATCCACAATCAGAACCATTTGTTCGTACAACTTTGGTCCATCTTTGTCATTTTTATAGTGTCCTGCTAAAGCACATTGTCAGAGCATGGCATTGGCTTGCCACCAAAGTCTTCAACCAAGCAGATAAAATAACAATGGATGCTCTCACGAAGAGCAAAGGATAGATTTTCACTGCAGTCTGTTACTATATCAAAAATGCCACCAGAATGCAGATTTCCACTGTCACAAAAACAAAACAACAAGAAATCCTTGTCCCTGATTTTGTCCCCTGAATCCCCCAACCCCATCCCTCTCCCCTACCAGCCCCCATTCTAAAAGTTTCAGTTTTTGCTGAAATCCATGAATTCATGGAGAAGTAGGCGCCTGAGTGGGAGAATGGGTGCCATCAAACAGGAGTGTGGGTGTTCAGGTGTAGCTGTGTGTGTGTGTGGCTCACCTGGAATTTCTGTGTTCCTTCGTCGGGCACAGCCCCCAGGGATGGGCGGTGTGAACAGATCATGACGCAGTGTTCTCTGTCAACATACACACTGCCCTGTGAATGCACACACACACCTCTCTCACAACAGTTTTTCTGTCGATAAACACTCCTTTGTTACGCATACTGTGACACATCTCTCAGTCAGCGGGACCCATGTCCGTGCTAATTAATGTACATGCTTCCCTGTAAACACATATCTCTTCCCTATCAGTACACATTTCTGTCACTATTTTGTCAATACACATATCTCCCTGTCAGCACACTGTCCTGGTCAACACACATCTCTCTGTGAACACACACCAACACATTTCTCTGTGAAAGTGAATACACATCGTTGTCAAACAAATGTCTCTAAGCCAAGGTACACAGTCTCTATCAACAAATGTTTCTCTGCTAGCACTTCATCGATATCCAGGTTCCCCACTCTCTGTGAATACCCACGCTCCTCTGTCGACACACACTTCTCTGTGTGCACACACATCTCTCTATCAGCACACACATCTCTCTATCAGCACACACATCTCTGTCATCAATCCCAACCTATCTCTGTCAAAACAAAGGCCACACTGTCAACATGCTGCTCTGTATCAACACCAGCATCCCTCTGTCAACACTAACGTCACCTGTCGACGCTACAACTAATGACCAACCTGATGTAGCACAGGTGTATCGGTCCTGGAAGACGGAAGCTTTATCCATGGCAGTGCCGTGGAGGGCAGGGGGCGGGTAATCCTAGCGTGGAGTTACTGTCAACACAACCACCACACTAATCCTCAGCTATGTACTGACGAATGTGTTACTGCTGTCAACACAACCATCACACTAACCCTCAGCTATGCACTGACAGAATGTGTCACTGCTGTCAACACAACCATCACACTAACCCTCAGCTATGCACTGACAGAATGTGTTACTGCTGTCAACACAACCATCACACTAACCCTCAGCTATGCACTGACAGAATGTGTCACTGCTGTCAACACAACCATCACACTAACCCTCAGCTATGCACTGACAGAATGTGTTACTGCTGTCAACAGAACTACCACACCAACCCTGAGCTATGCACTGACAGAATGTGTTACTGCTGTCAACACAACCATCACACTAACCCTCAGCTATGCACTGACAGAATGTGTTACTGCTGTCAACAGAACTACCACACCAACCCTGAGCTATGCACTGACAGAATGTGTTACTGCTGTCAACAGAACTACCACACCAACCCTCAGCTACATATTTAGAATGGTGTTACTGTCAAACACCACCACCACATCTGTACTTGCTTACCTACATACGTTCACACATCTGGGATCCATGATGACAGATTAGGGGGAAAAGTACACAAACATTTCCCTGACATAACAGAGTAAAAATCATTGTGACAAACTGACAGGCAGACCGACAAACAGCAGACAATGGATAGAAAACACACATGCTTGTCCATTGTTCCCTAGTCTGGGGGGTTGAAATATAGAAACAACAGATTATTCGTAGTGCTAGGAAGGTTTGGGGTAGTGACAATGACAAAGATCTCAGGAACAGTCAGTTGAAAATGACATGAATGAAGACATAGTGATGTGCGTCAAATAAACAAGGTGTAACACATTCGTACTCATGGACAAATGAATATGAATCATTCGTAGTTTTTTACATACTGTAAGAAAGAAAGAGACAGAGAGAGAGAAAGAGAGATACAGGCAGACAGAGAGACAGAAGGGAAAAAAGAGAGAGAGAGAGAGAGAGAGAGAGAGAGAGAGAGAGAGAGAGAGAGAGAAAGAGAGACGAGAGAGAGAGAGAGACACACACAAAGGCAGACAGAAGGGGAGGGGGGATAACTGTAACGGATGAAAGAACAAAAACAAACAAACAAACAAACAAAAAAGCAACCAAAAAACCAGAGAGGAAAAAAACAGAGAGGAAAACAGGAGACCTACTACAGCGACATTGCCAAACTCACGGAATGAACTTTTTTCTTTCCAGAACATATGAAACCCTGGGCGTGGAAAAGGTATCAATCACGGAGAGAACGCTTTCACTGAAACACATCAGTTAGTCAGCATGGATGAAATAAAGCATATAACAGCGATGAAGTATGAATGCAGTGACATGTAAAATGCACATAAATAATGATAAAATATGAAATGAAGCATATACAAAAATCACACTATATACCATCCTGCGCAACATGTCATTACACACCCATACACTTAATACAATACTAAAATAAAAAGCAGTTTAGAATACATGTAATAACACATGACACTTACCAAAAATGATGATGTACTCTACCAATCATGTACAATACAATGAAATGTATGTATGCATATGCAAGGGTGACACTTTGAAAATCTTAAAAAATTTGAAAATAAGGCTGGGGTCCAGGGGCCGCCCGCTTCCTGTAAGAATGGCATGACAAAACTTTACATTGCCTAACTGGAAAACTTTTTCTACCAGCACCATGGCGCAACATAGGCTAACAAAGATCGCTGGACCTGTGTTGTCTTCAACAAAGTATAGACAGCGCTTCCTCATTTTCGGTTGTCTGCTACAGTGCTGCTTTGGTCATAATAACTGTTTTTTTTTTCTTTTTCTTTTTTTTTTTGAATAACAAAACTTGAAAATCGGAATTTCTGTCTGAGGCCTTGCCGAGAAAACGGATTTCAGTTACCCAGACGAAGTGTGGCACCTATGCATATGTGTGTGCATGTGTATGCATGCATATGTGTGTGTGTGTGTGTGTGTGTGTGTGTGTGTGTGTGTGTGTGTGTGTGTGTGTGTGTGTGTGTGTGTGTGTGTGAGTGTATGTGAGGTGTGTGGACATGAATTTAGGCATAATTGTGTGCATATGTGTGTATGTGACTGAGTGGTATTAATAATTTACCAGTGCCTCCTAGTTAGAATGGAGGGAGTCAGTCACGTATGCATAACACACACACTCTCTCTCTCACACATACACACACTCACACACACACACACTCACACACACACACACGCACACACGCTCACATACATACAAAGAAGACGACGAGGCAGCATACCTATCATCTTCCTGCTCTTGGTTACATTCCTGCACAGCCGCCTCACACACCTCCCTTTTGATCAGTGATGTTGACACTGCAAGCACCAAGCGCATAATTTACATGCTTTAGCTTAACAATCGCTGCTTACATACTGTAGTGTAACAGTCAGTCACTCTGATTTTCACACTGTTTACAAGCTAGTTTACAGCAATCAAGCGCACTGTTTACATGCCAGGAAAGACAGCCACCAAGTACACTATTTACACACTGCAAAATTTCATCTTCATTAGGTCTACTTTCCATAAAGCATAATCTTGACAGTAACACACTGCATAACTTCACATTCTTCACATTCACTTCCCGCCTAAAGATATAACATAAGTGTACATTGTTCACATGTAGCCAAGTTTCCTTTTTGCTTTAACTATTTACCAACAAAGTACAAAGTGCAATGCTGAGGCACTGCATAACTTTAATATTCACACTGATACAGTCACCAAGCCCACTATTTGCACACCCTAATAAAAACACCAAGTCTACCATTTACACAGCTATTCACTACCTTGTTTACACGAAGAAATACACTCATTAAGAGACATATTGTACTACACTGACCAAGTACATTATAAAAACATTGTTTAATTAGCCAAGGTGCCATCAATAAGCCTCCCATTAAAGGCTTCAAAACTAAAGTCTGGAGAAAAAAAAAAAAACTGTCACTAAAATCAACCATTTTTAGCAGTCAGAGCTCTATTCATTTTATATGTTTTTGCTTTTGATGTGTGTGTGAGTGTGCTGTGGTGGCGGTGGTGGTGGTGGAGAGTGAGTGAGTGAGTGTGTGTGTGTGAGTGTGTGTGTGAGTACAACACTATGTTAATCTGACAGTAAATGGTTTCAGTCAGTGTGTGTGTGTGTGTGTGTGTGTGTGTGTGTGTGTGTGTGTGTGTGTGTGTGTGTGTGTGTGTGTGAGTGAGTGAGCATGCATGCATGTGTATGTGTGAGAGTGTGTGTGTGTGTGTGTGTGTGTGTGTGTGTGTGTGTGTGTGTGTGTGTGTGTGTGTGTGTGTGTGTGTGTGAGTGAGTGATGCGTGGGTGTGTGAGTGTGTGAGTGTGTGTGTGTGTGTGTGTGTGTGTGTGTGTGTGTGTGTGTGTGTGTGTGTGTGTGTGTGTGTGTGTGTGTGTGTGTGTGTGTGTGAGAGAGAGAGAGAGAGAGAGAGAGAGAGGATTTTGAGTAAGATCAAAAGCCTTATTACTATAAGCAAGATAATGATCTGAATTGAGAAGGAAGGGAAAAAAAGAGAGAGAGAAGCTTGGTTTTTAACTTCAACTGAAAGGATTACCCTGGCACTCATGTGCATGTTAAGTTTAAAAAAAACAGGTTTCCTTAGTTTTGCTTTTTAATAGATGGCATGGAGAATATGAGTTACACACACACACACACACCAAAAATTCATTCAAAGAAAAACTATACTTCCCATTAAAATTAATACCTGCTGAAGTAAAACACTATGCTTTCTTTTAACTCCCCCACACCCTTGCTATTCACACAGTTGTGATCATTTAATGTCTTATAATTTTGAGGAAAAAAAAACAGACACAGTTTTGGACCCTTCAGTTTTGTCAGACAACTCCAAGATTGCCTGAAATAAAGTAAAAGTGCCATGAAACTTCATACAAAATCCAGAAGAAAGGTTTTCATTCTTCTTTTTGCCGTGGATGAAATTAGAGTACAAATGTTATCTTTTCTTTCTGGTTTCAACTTTGGTAATGAATTCTGAAGATCCAGAACGTTTGTAGTGCTAAAGCGGCCAAACTAGACTGTAGACAGCAGTTGTGTCTAGGAATGAAGACTATCAGGTCCATGGATTGAATCTCATGTTTGGCTGTTTTTTGTCCCTCTGTCCACAAGACCTTGGCCCTATCTGCCTTAATTCAGAGACTGGCTGTGCAACGTTCCCTGTCTGGCATGTCCTGGCTGTTCAGTCTGAAGACCGTGGCAGCTTTATCAAAACTGTCAAAACTCCAGATCACCACACACTGAAAGGGCATAAAGCTACAGAAAGTATTTTTGTGTTACTTAACCTCTTAAATTTCTGTCATATACATGAATGAATGCTACAGTTATGCGTGGTTCCTTGATAAACAGGGTGCGAACCGGTCCTTCATCAGTTTTTCTTATCCTGACAGGTTTAATGCTATGAAATTAGACTGCATCGGAGTCAAATACATTGTCTGCATTAACGGTCATTCATTGTTTGTCCTTTTTCAATTTTAGAATTATTTTCCTATAATCGTTCATCATCATCAAGAACTTGCCTATTGTAACATTGCTTTATTGTATGATGACGTATGTGTCAGAAGACAGTAAGTTGAGAAAAAAATTCCCTAATCATTCAAATTCGCTTACTCAAAAGGCATGTGTTACAATCAGGACATAGCTTAAAAATACTTTTCCTGTGCTTCTAATTTATGCACTGAAGAATTAAATGTTTTAGATATCAACTGAAACTGTGGCCAAACCATCAGTCAAGTGCTAACAGCCATATGCCTCTATGTGCACTGAAACATGGTCTAAAGGACAGAGCCAGAATCCTAGGCTCCAAGAACAGCATGCACCTAGTACCATGTTAGAACCTATGGCAGATCTGTTTACCCTAAAAACTGCTTTTGGTGTACTTTTAAATGAAAATGAGCATATTTCTACAAAGAATGTGTACAAAATTCCACATTTCTGTAAAAGTGGGAGGGAGAGAGGAGAATCCTTCATTTTGTTTCCACCTGCCATCACATTGTAGATGTTTCTTGCCAGAAGTAACCACCTGATCTTGCACTGACAACAATAAAACAGGTTCTTTCTAACAAAATTATTTTCAAACCTGATTCATCAGCATACTCTGGCACAAGCTCATATTCTTTCGCTGGCTCTTCTATATTTTAGGGCATGTTGTACAAACAACTGCAAAATGTGATTTTGTGCAAAGAAGTTAGCAAGAGTTGTTGCTCTTTAGTCAAAGCCTCCACCACAGCACCCTTCCACAAGTTCAATTAATGAATTAAGAAGTTTGCCTCAAAAATTTCTTTTCTGACATACTTCTTTTTAATTTGTCATATTTTCATCAAACATGAGTACAAAATACAGGTGAAGCTGTGCAGGTTAACAAGTCTGCTGTGGCAACAATAGAGTTTGCCTAGACTAAAGTCTATTGGAAAACTGACTGTGGTAGCGAAACCATACATTGTACTGGAAGAAAAAACAAGAACTATTTTTCTTTAAATGACGCTTAATTTGGACAATAAACTCTTACCAGGTTTTCACAGAAAAAAGTGCTGTGACTATGAAGTTAAATAACTTGTCTTAACTCTAAACCAGAATAACTCAGACCTGACATTACATATATCTGGAAGTAATTGAGTGAGATTGTGAAGCACCATAAGTTTCTACAACTAGGACTGACGTGGCTGTTTGTGGACGATGTCAATGATCCTGTCAAGCCAGTCCTGGCGCTCCACTTCATTGATGGGCAGCAGCACCTCCACCAGGTATCTGTTGGCATCACTGCACACACATCGTTCCCCTCAGTACTCAGTTACTACCTTACAATCGTCAATGCCATTTTCTCTAGCTGTTGGCATCACTGCACACACATCGTTCCCCATCAGTACTCAGTTACTACCTTACAATCGTCAATGCCAGTTTCTCTAGCTGTTGGCATCACTGCACACACATCGTTCCCCATCAGTACTCAGTTACTACCTTACAATCGTCAATGCCAGTTTCTCTAGCTGTTGGCATCACTGCACACACATCGTTCCTCATCAGCACCCTGCTAGCACTGCACCACTGTCACTGCCAGTTTTCCTGGCATCACTGCATGCATGTTGTTCCCCATCAACACTCTTGTTTGTTACTACCTTACATCCATCACTACCAATTTCCTATCTGTTTGCATCGCTGTACAATGTCCCTCCCCATCATCAAAACCTTTCC